>JAJIBD010008224.1:0-99672 GCA_021461705.1 Cryptotis parvus
ATTTTTTATTTTTTTTTTAATTTTTTATTATACCACAGTGAAACATACAATTACAAAGGTGATCATAATTGGTTCTTGGTAATACAGTATACCAGCACCCATCCCTCCACCAGTGCCCCATTTCCACCACCAATGACCCCCACCCTCCTGCCCACCCCCATGCTGCCTTAATAGCAGGTACCCCAGTTTCCTCTCTTTCTCTCTCTGTCTCTCTCTCTCTCTGTCTCTGCATCTCTCTGCCTCTTATTTTACACATTGTGGCTAGCCCTACAGGTATTTAGAGTTTATCACTTAAGTCTCTTTGTGTATATTCAATGGTGAGTCTTAATCTGCCATTACCATTTCCCACATTTAGTAAAACATTGGTATCTATTTATGTCGATTACATGAATGCAGTCATTCTATATCTGTCCTTTTCCTTCTGACTAATTTCACTCAGCATGATAGTCTCCATGTCCCTCCATTTGCAGGTAAATTTCATAATGTCATCTTTTCTGACAGCCGCATAGTATTCCATAGTGTAGATGAACCACAGTTTCTTTAGCCAGTCCTCTGTTCTCGGGCATTTAGGTTGTTTCCAGATTCTAGCTATAGTGAATAGCCAGAGATGAATAAAGAAGTACAGATAGTGTTTCTAGCTATGTGTTTTTCGGTTAGAGTTTTTTTTTTTAAGAATTTTACTATAGTTAGGATGATACTATTTATAAGCTTTTATACTGACTTAGATTAAAAAATACTTTTGGGATTCATCAAAATTGTTGCAGCTACCAAAGTTAAGTTTTTACTAATAGTCCATTATACGTTTTCACAATAATTGATGCTTTGAGGGTCACCTTGTTTAGTTTCAGCTTGAAATTTCATGAATGTATTTTGTATCAGGGTTCTGTAAAGATAGGGTTTTGGGGGGTCTCTAAGGAAAATGTCCATGTCTGTGGTTGCTGTGTCATCTGGTGACTATATATTTAACAGAAAAAATGCTGAGCAGAACCCTAGCCCTCTCCTACCTCTAACTATAACCTTAACTTTAAAACTTTAACCATACCTTAACTAATGCTTTCCCTAACTGTAATTTGACCAATCCTAAATCTAACCATAATCCTAACACAAAAAGAAGAAAGAAAGAAATAGAGAAAGGAAGGAAGGAAGAAAAAAGGAAGAAGGAAACAGAGAGACAAAGAAAGAAGGAAGAAAGAAAAGAAAGAAGGAAAGAAAGAAGGGAAACAACCCAGCAAATCTCCAGAATGGCTTCTCAGTAACTTTGTTGAAGGATCTTAGTCATTCTGCACATTTGCCAACTTCTGGAATTGTGTCACTTTTAAATTTTTTGCCACTCTAATATATACATATTAGTTTCTTATTATTGCTTTGATTTTTAATTCGTTAATAAATAGTTATGTTTTTCCTCATTTAGTGAAGTTATTATTCATCGAAGTATGTCTTATTTGAAGAAGTATCTGTTAAAATCTCATGCCCATTTTTAGTGAGATTCTTTTCTTGTAGTTTTGAGAATTTTTTATACAAGTTTTTCATCAAGTATGCGATTTTTACTTGTTATTTTAATAGTTTCTATAGCACAAACATTTTAAATTTGTATGGTTCGGATTATACTAATTTTACAATAAATATTAAAATTGAGTAACATGATTTCACCAATTATACTGTTATTTATCAATTTATGCTATTCTAGTGCTTTTTGTATATACTTTAAATAGGTATTATTGTCTACAAGATAAAACTACACAAGGATTGAGTTGAGAATCAATTGAAATTGTTATATCCTTTATTGACTTAAATTATTGAAAATTGTTATATCCTTTATTAACTTTTAAAATTATTGACAATTAGATATTAAAATTGACTTTTAAATATGTTGAAATTTCCTGTTCATGAATGTGGTATATCTCCCTATTTTTATCTTCCTTGAGTTCTTCCATTAAGAATTTAAAACACTATTTGTTTTTTTAATCACTCCTGGACATAGTCAGGGTTTCTTCTAGCTCTTTGCTCAGGGATCACTCCTGACAGGGTTCAGGGGATGATATGAGATGCTGTGATTGAATTCTGGTTGAATTCTGGTCTTCATGTAAGGCAAACACCCTTCCCACTGTACTATAATTCTAGCCCCAAGCTTGTAAATTTTTTTACATATAGATAAAAAAATTAAAATTTTTAAAGGAAAAAAAGAAAATATTTATCATATAAAATCTGCACGTTTTTAGGGGTATCTCTTTTACTTGGCACACCAGGCTGGCAACTCAGTGCTAGTGTGTAGGAAACCACTGATATCCACACCCTACAGTGCTAGAAAGACCAAGGCAATCCTGGAATGTTCTTGGGATTTAAGACAAGGTTTTAGTTTTGGATTTTGGTTATACTTGAAGATGCTGATGGGATAACTCCTGGACTGGCACTCAGGAATTAGTCTTGGCACTGCTCAGAGGACCATATGGGGTGTTGAGGATTGAACATGGGTTTGGTGTATGCAAAGCCAATGCTTTACCTGCTGTTCTAACTCTCCAACCCTACCCCTGGCATTTTCCGGGCTATAAGAGCTACAGCTTGAGATGCAGAGGGTGCTTATAGAGTGCCTGTTTAATGTAATCTCCATGGCAATCTCCCTGGCCCCTTTGCACACATATTATAGATTTCTATGAAATTGCCATTTTTTGAGACATTGTGAAGTGAATAAAAGACTTTGTATTTCTGATTGTCAATCACTAAGATTTTAAATGTTGACCTTGTACATCTGACTATAATAAATTCATTTATTCTAGGAGTTTGGGGCATAGATTCTTTATGAATTTTTATATAGACTATCATGTTGTGTGTGAACAGGCAGAGCCTTCTTTCAAATATCAGGGTTTGGGTTACAATCTATTGTTGAGACATTAGATGAAAAGTTTGTCAGGAAAAGAACACTTTTTTATAGTTATCTTCCCTAGTGAATTCCTTTTAGATGATCTACATGCCTTCTCCCTCACTCTCCCAATGAAAAGATTGTAGAGAATAGGGGAAAT
Source organism: Cryptotis parvus (assembly GCA_021461705.1). NCBI lineage: Eukaryota > Metazoa > Chordata > Mammalia > Eulipotyphla > Soricidae > Cryptotis > Cryptotis parvus. Next base: position 3,018 of record JAJIBD010008224.1, read on the forward strand.
TATTAGCCTAGTACTCATCCTATTTAGGGTTAATATTCAAGATATATTAAACTCCGGTAGAACTCTATCATCCAAGCCTATCAGAAAATAGGGAGAAGAGATGAACTAAAATTTCCTCAACAAAAGAAACAGAACAGTCTAAAGGCATATGAAAACATTCTTTTTACCACTAAGTATCAGATATAAACATATCAAAATAACAATGAGATATCACATCACGCCAGATAAAGTGGCATTCATCCAAATAAAAGTCCTCAAAGGTCAGAACAATTAGTGTTAGTGAGGGTGTGTGTGGGGGGGAGAAGGCACTCTTTCACTGCAAGTGGAAATATGAACTAGTCTTTAAAAAACTAGCTGTTTTTTAAGATAATATGGACATTTATAAAAAAAACAAACAAATAAAACCCTTAAGAATTGAGCTTTAATATGACTCCAGCAATTCCACTCCTGGGACTATACCCCAAGGACTTAGAAGCATAATGCAGAAGAGACTTCTGCACTCCTGAATTGCAGCACTATCCGCAATAGCCAAAATCTGAAACAACCCAATTGCCCAGGAACTAATGGCCTGGATAAAGAAACTGTGGTATATATACACAGTGGAATACTATGCGGCCTTATGAAAATATGAAGTCATACAATTTGCTGCTATGTGAATGGATCTGGAGTGAAGACAATCAAAGGGTAGAAAGAGACTCTCTATTGTGGGATAAAAAACTTCCTAGGGGAATATCAAACGCCCAGGGGCAATGAAAGGAAGAACATCAGAAGTGATCTTCAATCAGAGATTCGCCACTGGATGGGGGTAAGAGATAAGTGAGGGAAGGAACACCTGCCACCGAGGTGGGCTGGCAAGCAGAGGGAGCGTATACCCACTGGTGAAGGGATTGTTGCTGGAGCATTGTATGCCTAAAACACAATCAAGAATGATTGTCTATGTTTTTTGTTTTGTTTTGTTTTTTGGGTCACACCTGGCGATGCTCAGGGGTTTCTCCTGGCTCTGTACTCAGGAATTACTCCTGGCGGTGCTTGGGGGACCATATGGGATGCCAGAGATCAAACCAGGCTGACACAGGCCAGCCTCATGCAAGGCAAATGCCCTACCCTCTGGCTATCATTCCGGCTATCGTCCCTGCCCATGTCTATGTTTCTTTTTAATTCACAGTGATTCAATACAAACAAAAGGAAGAAAGGTCTTTTGAAGAGTATGGGTTTTTATCTTGGTGATGTGGTATTTTATTGTAACTAGTAAATAAGTGAATATTAGTAAATAACTAAATAGTTTATTGTTTTCTGAATAATTAGCTCTTCTAACTGGAAATCATCTTCTATGGGGGTTCTCAAGGAATTATAAATTCATAACTAGCGACACCTTCCAATAATTTATTCCATATAGCTTCTATGAGTAAAAGTTGACTATTTAAAATCCTTATTTATTTTTAGGTTCTGGGATCAATCCTATTACTTCATACCTAGACAGGCAATCTATCACTAAGCCACATTCCCCATCCCAAAGGGGTGCTTTAGCACTAGTAATTTTATCATTACTAGTGCTAAAGCTTTAGCACTAGTAATGATAAAATGAAATCCTATTGGTCAGAAGTTTCTGATAATGGAACAGGAAGGTATAAATTGCAGGAACGAAATAGCCCGTGGAGCCCTGTGGGAAAGGGGTAACATTTTTGCTTCCTCCAAAAGCCCCACCTCCCTAGCTGCCCTGCCTACTAAACCACAGCTGGTGTCTTCCAGACACTGAGGTTCTATCATTTGTTTATAAGAAAAGCAGTCCTTCCACCACTGGCTGACCCTGTGAGGATTTTTTTTCAAACAGTGTAGCCCACACAAATGACAGGCTGAAGTTAACTGCACTGCTCTAATTGAGGACTGTCAAAAATAACAGTACATGGGAGGTGGCAGGACATGGGTGTTTTGCACGTCAGAGTTGCTCACTCTTGTATGGTGCTCTTGATCTGCTGTGGGTCCAGGACTGTTCTAGAGAATTAAAAGGAAGGTATGAGACTCATTCCTCCTGGACTGTCTTAGCTCAGTTGCTGTTTGTCATTAATCTGGCAGCAAAACAGGAAGCACCGTGAATACTCAAGTGCCAAAAATAAAACCTAGGAGCCATGTAGGAAGTCCTAAAGACAAGATAAAGGGAATCTTTTAATTACGACTAATCAGTCATAATAAGTCTAAGGAGAATAGCTACATGTTCGCTGACATGGACTATGAAACCCATATGGTGGTATCAGGAGCTAAAAATCCACATAATTTGATAGAAAAGAAAAAAAAGATAACATAAATCCATTAGGTCCCCAGGGAGTGGCTGACTTGCTAAGATTCTTCACCGGTAGTGCTTTGTTTGGTTTGGATGCTATCAGATCTAATCTCTCTGCCTTACAGGTGCCATTTTCTTGCTAAGGGAACTATAAGAAGTGCCTCAAACTATTAATAAAAACCAGGATTTTATTTTCTTTAATAAATTGTCTTTTTTTTTTTTTGGCTTTTTTGGGTCACACCCGGCGATGCTCAGGGGTTATTCCTGGCTCTGCACTCAGGAATTACTCCTGGCGGTGCTCGGGGGACCATATGGGACCCCGGGGATCGAACCCGGCCAGGCACAGGCCGGCTGCATGCAAGGCAAACGCCCTACCCGCTGGGCTATCGCTCCGCCCCTCTTTAATAAATTGTCACCAACATGTGCCAACAGCAAAAATGTTAGGTGCTTCAGTAATTTTTTCCTTTTTATTCTCACTCTATTGAGATAGAGCTGACATATACTACTGTGTAAGTTTAAGGCAACAGCATGATGATTTGATGCATATATATATATTGCAAAATGATTATCATAAAACTTTAATTATCTTAATGATATTGAAGCCATTCCCATCTGTTTATGCATGGATTCCTCCATCCATTTATCCCAGCACCTAGTAGGTGCCAGCTTTGGATCTAGATGCTCAGAAAATTGTTGTACAAAATATAGATATCTCTGCTTCAAGAAGTTCATACCTTACCTGAAAAGTCATGCTATGCTTGTTTGTGGCTTTCCTTCATTCCTTCATAGATACAATAGTCACATTTTCTTAGCATTTAAAGTAACTTTATTACTCTCTGTATCACCTTTATAATTTTACAATAATTTTCAAAAGCATTACATACACTTTGGGTGGGCGAATTTTGTTTGGAGGGTGTCCTGTGCATTATAGTATGGTTAGTGACTTCAATGACCGCTTACTAAACTGTGTTTAAGTGAACATGGTTTAGTTACTGAACTTATCTCCCTTGCTGCTTCTTGTCTATGTTGGAACGACAAGAAGTAGTTACAGACGTTCCAAATATTAGAGTCTGCTTTCCTTCGATCAATGTCCTTTCAGGGGAACATTTTTGATATAATTGTATCGCTTACCTTTTTTCCCCTCCAGAAGTCTAGATGACATTTATAAATACAGAAATATATATACTTGAACCAAACTGAACAAAAGTTATAAAGTTTGTTAATTATTGAAGTTGAGGCTGAACTCAGAGGTGTGTCTGGTTTTATATATCAGAAAGAAAGGCTCAAACTGTATGAAGCAGGTAGAGCCTCTGACCCTGAAAAAGATAGTTCAAGAAGGTCCAAAGTAGGAAAAGGAAGGGGTTTTGTTGTAAAAGTTTGAGAAAATCATACTCCTTCTGTTTGTGTACTAATTTAGCCCACTAATTATCCTTTTATCTAGGATGGGCGATTGTATCTAGAACTGATTACTCTGTCAGTAATCATCTCTGAGAAAGCTATGAAATTAGCATCTCTGAGAAAGCTATGAAATTAGCCAGTCCTCGTGTTTAAAAGAGGAAGGAGAATATGGGAGGTAAGCAAAGGAGAGATACCTATCATACTTTTCCTAAGGTTATATAAATGCACAGAGTTTAATCAAACCCGGAATAATACTGTACATAATGGCGTTATTCTGTACTACTTTTGTGTTGCCCCCTTTCACTTACCATATCAACACTTCTTGCATTAAATTATTTCAGAAATATTTTTATTTTTTTCAGTTTTAATTCAGGTGTTATAGTTTACAATAGAACTGATATTATTGTTTTTATTTGAAGTGCTGTTACACCATGAAGTCACCAGTGCTAAGGAGCTCTTAACCGTTATCTCAAGGTCCTATTCCCTTACCCCCACCCCACTTAGTATTCTTAGTCTACTGTTCAGTTGACCTTATTTCAGTTTCATTTTCTATTTGGTGGCATTGAATCCCATGCTTTATTTCTTTATACTCCACATATAATTGACATTACATATTTTTAATTTTTCTAATTTTATCCAAGTTGTAGCAAATGGGATGATTTTACCTTATCTATTGCTGAGTACTATTCCATTATGTGTTTATGCAACCATGATTTCCTTGTCTATTGTTGAGCACTTAGATTGTTTCCAGATCTTGACTACTATAAATAATGCCGCAATGAATATAGATGTGCATATGTCCTTCCTTCGGAATCAATGTCTTATGTTCTTGGGTAAATGCCTAAGAATAGAATTGAATGATTATTTGATTTGCAGTTCTTTTAAAACACTATTTTGAGAAAGCTTCAAAGCATTTTCCAAACAATACCAGAAGTAAATAGAATAGAATAACACTAGAAATGAATAATAGTCTGCTTTTTTTCCCCACATCACTGCCAGCATCTTATTTCCAGAATTTTTGATACAGACCTTTCTTGTTGGTGTGGGATGAAATCTTATTGTCATTTTTATTTGCACTTCACTGATATGCAGCGATGAGCACCTCTTCATATGCCGACTGAGCATCTTTATGTCTGTTGGAGAAGGTGTCTTTTCATCTCCTCTTTTTTTTCATAGTTTGCTTTTGTTGAGCTTTCAAAGTGCCATTTATATATATATATATATCTTGCATATATGTATGACTTGTGAATATTTTCTCCCAATAATCAGAATATCTTTATATTTTAGGCTTTATTTCCTTCACTTTACAGAAGTTTTTTAGTCTGAGGTCATCCCATATGCTTATTTTAGCTTTTTTCTTCCTTACTAACCAGGTCTTACCATTAATTATGCCTCTGGATAAATATAGTGGAGAGTACTGCCTATGTTTTCGTCAATGTACTTTATAGGTACATTGATACAGAGGTCTTTAATTCTTTGGAAATTAATCTTTTGTATGACATGTTATAGGGGCCTAATTTTTTTTCTATTTCTCTTTTTGTTTTGTTTTGGGGCAATATCCTGAAGTGCTCAGGGACTATTCCTGATTTGGTGTTCAGGAGCCACTCTTCATGGTGATGCTAAGGGGACCATGCAGTACTTGATATTCAACCTTACCTCCCACATACTAAGCATGTGCTCTGCCCAATGAACTATCTCTTCCCTCTCTTCTTTTTTAATCTGTTTTCCTAATAGCATTTGTTAAAGAGATTCCATTTGATCTATTTCATGTACATTGCTAGCTTGTATGTAACATATTTAATCAATTCACTTTTTCCCACTTTTTTTCCTAGAGTTCTATTTGGAACACACTTGATCATCTAAGCCGCCTGCACATTCATCCCTGATTACTGCCTGAGGGAAAATTATTTGACAGAATCATTTCTCCAAATTGTGTATATTGCAATGCTCTCCTAGAAGGAGGCCCCAAATTATATGTAGCTTGGGGAACAAAGTTAACTAGGGCATACAAGAAGAAAGCATGACTTCACAGATGAACTGCATATTTTTTCTGCTTCTCTGAAACACGGATGACTGCTGAAGTCTGGGCCCCCAGTTTCAAAACCTAGAGAGCTGATGTAGGTTTTGTTTCATGGCCTCCCACCCCTGGCCATCAGAAGCTCTCAAGGTCCCTGGGCAGAGACCTTTTCAGTCCCTGGGTTCTCTCAATTACTGGCACATTGTCTGAACTTTCTTGTTGGCTCATTGCTGTTGAATGATTGAACTTTATTTTCCAGATTCAGCATTCCTGACTATGTTAGGTCCATTTTCATGGGGCGTGAGCTCAACTGGAGAAGGCTCCTTGAACTATAAAAATCTGTACTTTTTTCTTACTCTGATGTTTTGGCATCTTAGAGCAATATTTCTGATTGTTAACATTGGGTTGGCCCAGGAAGGCCCAAGATGCCTTCCTGGGCCAACCCATTCTTTTGATAGCAAAGGATTCAATGAGGCACATACCCTGGATGTGCAAGGTAGTCTGTCGGGGAACACCGCCGGGGTCCCCCGACAGTGTCAGGACAGAAGTTCTCTTCTACCTCCAAGGACGCCAGGAGAACAGATGAAAACTCACGAGTCCGGTGAAGTTCCAAAAAGGCTTTTAATAGTACAAAGCTCTTCCACAGCACTCCAATATAATGAACAAACTCTAGCTCTGGTCCAAACTTAGACCATACAAAAGAGCCTAAGTCTCCCACCAAAAAAGAGAGGATCTCACCCGAGCTGAGTCCTACCCAGAAGGAGCAAAAGGCCAAAGAGCAAAAGGCCAAAAGCCAAAAGCCAAAAGCCTCAGGAACCAAAAGCTGAAGGCTGAGGAACCAAAAGGCAAAAGGTTAAGAGGCCCAAAGCCAAAGGTGAAGGGGCCTCAAGTCAGCCCCTTATATACACCAAAGTAATCCAATCGGGAGGATCATGTCAACAAAGTTGTCTAAACAGAGTGTAGTGCCACACCCCTATTGCAGGTATAAACAAAGTTTATGCCAAGGTCTAATCCTTTCTACCAAGATTATCTCTTATGTAAAACACTGGAGAGAGGGGCTGGTATAAAGTAATACATCTTAACTTCATGAGCTTCATGTAATCTAGATGGTACCCACAAGGTCCTTCTTATTATTATCTGCACCAGGGTGATTCTGAGTATCTTGTTCTCATGTACTGAAAGGGTCACTCTTGCCTGCTTAGAGCAAACTAGTATGATCCTTCCTATAGTCTTCCTATAGTCTCAACGTAGCCAGGGTGGTAGTCTCCTGGTAAATTCTAACTGTCCCACGTAGGGTGCAGTGGGTATAAAGAGGAGCTGTGCCCAATCTAGAAAACATAGAAGTCTTAGTAGATGTATAAGTCAGAAGTTATTCAATCAAGGTGATTTCTGTAACTGCCACACCCTCTAGCAGTGTTTACATAGAAGATAAATCTCATTAGAATGAACCTTGATTAAGTAGATTAAGCTGGGAGTGAGCAAAACAACAAAACTCCCAGAATAGCTAAATCTGTCCTCCAACAGTAGTCAGTACGGAGGAGTTTTGCCGCCTACCACAGCACGCAGTGTTCCTCTGCCTTAAATATTGGGGGCCAGGGTTGGAGTCAAGAAAAGGTGCCAAGCAACAGAGACCTCTTAAAGCCCCAAATTTTTACAATTATTCAAATAGTTACGATAAACTGTTTACTTGCACTCCATGCTTGATTCCAGAAACCCCAATAAACACTGTAATCTAAATGCTCTCCTCATTTCTGTCTTTGGTCTCCCTGATCATCCTGGCTTCTTGTCTGTGTGATTTTTTCGTGTCATGCTGTGTCTTCTATCCTTAGATATATAAACCCTGAGTATAAAACTTGTTCTTTTCAAAGTCTGTCTGAACTTTCTTGCTGGCTCATTGCTGTGGATTGACTGAACCCTGTCTTCCCAATTAAGTATTCTTGATGAAGTTAGATCCATTTTCATGGGCTATGAGCTCAACTGGAGAAGGTTCTATGAACTATTTTCTTATTCTGATGTCTTGACATCTAAGAACAATCTTTCTGAACATGTTTTCTGCCTCCACAGGGTCAGGCCTACTGGTGATTATAAGAGAACATCAAACACTGTGATAGAGGACAGATCTTCAGCCTTTCTAAAACTCATCTCCAAAGCATCCAGCCTTGAGTTGTGAGGGTACATTGTTAACTGAGTAGCTCTGTCATCCTTACCAAGAATCCAGGAAATTCCATTTTAAAATTTCTAACCAGATGATCTCCCAGCCCCAAAGAAGAGCAGCTGCTGGGCTTCACCCACATTGTTACTTCTGCTCTAGAAATTCCTAGAAAAGTTGCTGTTCACCAGGGAGCATTTTAAACACTAGTACCAGTTAAATACTGTCTAAGCAATCAAAAGCTTACTTTGTTCCAAGAGACTTTATGTCTTTTTTCATCTGTCTCTTCCCCAACTTAAACATGACCCTAAAAAGGCGCTGTCTAAGTTGCAAGTCAGGAGACAGCCAGATTGCCAAGGTTAATATTTGTGTTTGGAAGCACAGCCCCTGTCGAATGGGCAGTAGCCCTTGAGCTGCCTCCAAGATTTCTCTTAGCCAGTGTGTTGGCCAAATCGTTCTGTTCGTCATTCGTTTTTATGGGTTGAGAGGTAGCTTAGTGTTTTCATGGGAAGTGACTGAGGAGGCTGTTGCAGTGGTAGGTCAGTTCCCTGGAGCTCCGCCTCAACATCCCTGGCTGCCCATTCCAAACTCTGGCAGAGGTAGGTAAACTAACTAGGTTTGGGGAAGCAGTGGAAGCAACAGCATTGGCTGGCTAAACAAACGTCCACTTTTCCACCCACTCTGAACCCAGGCCAGTGTCCATCCTCCAGAGACACTGACAGCTCTGTTCTGTGAGGCACCAGTCTTAGCGTCACTCAGTTGGGAAAAGGTGCGTGCAAGACCTCCCTCTTGCAGTATGTAGACCTGCCAGGGACCAGGGCCAGAGCCTTGACACTGGATATGTGCACGGGTGTTCAACTCAGGGAGGCAACTCCTTTTTCTCTTGGCATCCTGTGCGGCTCTTGGTAAGAACTGAGGAGTACAGTGTCAGTTGTTCAATACAGTGAGTGAGCCTCTGCATGAGCCCTGCCTTGCCACTGGTGGGTTCTAGGACCTGAAGGCCTAATGGTCAAGGAGCACAACTGTAGTCATAAAGAAGCTAGTCCCAATATTTCCTCCCTCTGGACATTGCTATTTAAAAAATTAATTTAAACTCTGGTTCCTTAATTTTCGACAATGTAGTTATAATATTTTACAATAAAATACTTGGAAAGAAAACATTTTCAAGAGTTTTTCAAAGGTCGATTCAGGCTTGGTGAATGTTTCTAGGCATCCAGCCTGGAGGCTGTGTGGAAGCAGCTTGAGCCCAAAGCAGTGGGGGTTGTAATGGGAGTTGAGTAGCTCAACTGGATATGCTTGCCTTGGTGAGACTTTATTTCCTTGCATGGAAATAAGCATAATAGAATACTGGGAGACGTGGGGCCTCAGATATCTGCCAAGGCTAAGAAATCTTGGAGACCACTGGGACTGCTTCCTGGGCCTGCTAAGGTCCAAGAATCATGTCAGATTCTGAATCAAGCTGGAGAGCAGCAAGCTCAGGTATAACATAGTAGGTGGAGGAGTGGTCTGGACACCCAGAGAAGACAAAGTTCAGGGAGACAGAAGGAAGCAAGCATAGGAGCCCTTCACCCCAAACATCTCTTCCATGTTTCATGTCAGCCTCATACTCTAACCTTGAATTTTCTTCCCAGGATCAAATGTTCTTCCCAGATCGAATGTTGTTACACGTTTGTAGAAGTTTGTTGAAAGAGTAATGCTTTCATTCCAAAAAACTTACCAGGGCACAGGGATCGTCTTTGGCAGCTCTTTCTACTAAATCCAACTAACCTGTTATTTTACTTTATTTTATTTTTATTTTTGGGTTACACCCAGGTAGGTCACACCTTGTTCTGCACTCAAGAATTATTCTTGGCAGTGCATGGGGACCATATGGGATGCCAGGGATTGAACCGGGGTCAGCTGTGTGCAAGGCAAATGCCCTACCCACAAGACTGTCACTCTGGCCCTAATCTATTATTTTTAAGGAAAGAATCTCTCAGCTTGTTTCTTTCAGTTTCCCAGCCCATTATGTGAACAGCCACCCTATTGCCTCTGTATATTTAAAGTAATTACATTCTTCTATTGGGTACTGTAGCAGTCTGATTCTATATATTGTGTTGAAGAACACTTTGGGTTTAGAAAGTTAGTTGTGTGTGTGTGTGTGTGTGTGTGTGTGAGAGAGAGAGAGAGAGAGAGAGAGAGAGAGAGAGAGAGAGAGATTAAAGTCCAATACCTGTCCTCCTCAATACAAAGGAACTTCCTGGCTCTCATAATCATACTGCTCTCACTCAGGATGAGATTCCTACTAGAGTCAAACAGTCCATTAAGAAATTGAAAAGAGAACATTCTTTAAAAAACAGAGTAGGTTCAGATCTGTTGGGAGTGGAACAATTCACGAAATGCCAAGAGAAGTATATCCTCAAATGGCAGAGTGAATAGTGAGAGGCTCGTAGGGTGACCACAAGGAAGTAGGCAGAAGTTAGTGGACAAGAAGAGCCAATAGAAAGGCTAGTGTGGGGGGCTGGAGCAATAGCTCAGCGGGTAGGGCGTTTGCCTTGCACGCGGCCGGCCTGTGCAGGCCCGGGTTCGATCCCGGCATCCCATATGGTCCCCTGAGCACCTCCAGGTGTAATTCCTGAGTGCAAAGCCAGGAGTAACCCCTGAGCATTGCTGGGTGTGACCCAAAAAGCAAAAAAAAAAAAAAAAAAAAGAAAAGAAAGGCTAGTGTGACTAGACAGGTGTGACAGCTCCAGGTTATGATTAATCTATTCTTTATTACAAGAATACATTCAATTTGTTGAGGTCTCTAACTTTTTTTTCCCTAGGCTGACTGCAACCCTATGCTGTGGAGTTAGAGAAATTGCTCCTCAAACAGGAGTCATGGACAAAGAAAAGGCTATGAAAGGGAAGGAGGAAGAAATGCATTTTATTTAGGCCTAAAAGAACAAGAAAAGCCCTACTAGGGGAAGCCTTGCATCCGAGGACAAGGGTGAGCCATTTTTAGAGCAGGAGCCTATTTTACAAAGCAGGGCAGGAACTATGGTGGTTGGCTTGGGTTCGTTGTCCCCAGGCATTGGTGCTGGAGCCAGCAAGGAAAAAAATATAAAAGAAAGTAGATGGATTTTTTTCGATTCCTTTTGTTTGTCCCCTGGTCCAGGTATAGTTTAAAGGGTCCCATTGGCTTTTGGAATTGGAAACTTTCACGTGGGTGAAAACTGAACTCAACATTGTCTCTTGAGCCAGAAAGCAAGTACCTGAGGAATGAAACCCAGCAGGGCCATTGTCCAAGAGCCAAGTCAGGCTGCCTTCAGGCAGCGCTGAGTGAGTCTCTGCTCTCCCCAGAGAGAGGTGGGTGAGTGCCATGGTTTGTTTTGGTGGGGATTCTTTCTGGCTTTCCCATTCTTGCCTCCAGGCGCATCTGAGACTGGTCTCGTTTAATACCTGTGTGTGGGTGGAAAGAATTGGAAATGGATGTGTTCATTTTGCTCCCTCATGCATTCAGGAATGCCCCCAAGCAGGACTTTGCCTGAGGTAAGAGAGGCCAGTAAAGGGACATCTGCTCCCACTGGCTGGGACCCTTCCTGACCCCTCGGAATCTCATTTGTGTTGCAATATTTCCTTGGGAGAAGGCTCCATTCTCAGAGGTTCTGCCAGCAAAGTGCACGAGAGCAATTTTTCACTTTTCCCGAGACATTCCTTCCTTCATCTCTGCCAGGCACGTCCTCTAGTTCCTTCTTGTTCAAGTCCCAGAATTTACCTGACCTGGGCAGATACCCCCCAATACTCACATGCCAACAGAGTGTATTCTGTGGGGAAGTATGTGACCCTTCCTCCTGCCTTTCAAAGTGGGCCCCCTGCTCCACCCCCTGTGCATGGTTTCATCAAACAGGACATTCCAAGGCCCTCTGCAACCTATCACATTGTTTGTGCAATATCCAAACTTGAAAGCAGGGAAAGTGTGAGCCAGATATTGTCATCTGGGGTGGGGGTGGGGTATAGCTCTGCAAATTCATGAGGCAGGGATTGTCTCTGATTAGTTGGTGGGGTGAACTTGCCTGCCACCTTGACTGGGCTGGGGAACCCTGGTCCTTCTTTCGACCCGCAGAACAGTGGTTTTGGGGCAGCTTTTCACAAGTCAGATGGAAAGCTGTCTCCTAATCTTGGACTGGAAATCCCCTCCTGCTACAAGGGCTTATCACAGACTCTGGCAACTGTCCTTACCGGGGCTTCTGACCACAAAGCTGGGCTGTCATAGCTTATCTGTGTTCATGGCACAGATAGAGCCATTCTTTTCTCTAAGGGAAACAGCCTAGAAATAGCTAAAAGTCCAAATAAACACAAAAGCAAATAAGCCATACAGACCAGCAATTTGTGCCCCACTGGAAAAACAAATTTTGTCTGTTTTCGGGCAGAGAAATAGGGAAGGCCAGCCCACATGTGGAGTTCTGAAAAGCTGTTTGGGTGTTGTAATTGATTGCTAAAATGCTCACATAGCCTTTCTAACTTTGTAGTTCCTCTCATTAAGGGCCAGTGTATCTTTCTTATCAGCTGAATCTCAACTGTCTTGGGATTTTTCTCATAGAATATGATAGATACAAGCATATGCCAGTTCTACTTCATGGCCTCACTGCACACTTTCTTTAACTCCTCGTGACTGTCATCTGAGTAACGCTGCTCTAGCAGAGACATGTGACTAGCAACCCATTGCCTGGACAATAGGTATCCAACCACTTTGCTTGTGATTGTGGCCACTGTAGAAAAGCTCCATTTGATCACAGGCACATGAAAATGTTTAATCATGCCAACCCAGATGAGAACCATTCAGCTCAACTAAGAGATCTTGGTATCTACTCTTGAATTGGTTACCCTTCCAGCACTGATTTTTAGGTTTTGCTACATAACTTGCATTGATTTCAGGGATGTCCTAAGCACAGAGAAAATTTGATGAGTGTTTGCTAAATGGAGCAAATATTTTTAGAAAGTTTCTTCCTTGGACCTTCAATGACCATATTGTAAGTTAGATCAAACTGACCATAAGAAGAGATTCACTGTATCACTGTCTTCCTGTTGTTCATGGATTTGCTCAAGCAGGCAACAGTAACATCTCCGTACATCCTGTCACAAGCAAGTATAGCCCAAGGGCATCTGATTGCTCCAGGGACAGGAAGAGCCTCAAACCATTCTTTAGGTCATGGAATTGAGGTCCGTAATTGTTACTAGTTTTTGGCATATCAAATAAAACACAGGTAGCTTGCCAGGCTCTGCCGCATAGGTGGTATACTCTCGGTATAAGGCTCTCATCTAGAGCATTTACTGATGAAACTTAAAAGGGGGAAGATCAGGTTTACTCTTGGGTGGAGCTCTGAGGAATTATGGAGTCTGGATGTTGAGAATGACTGACCTCATGGATGTGTGCATTGCTCTGGATTCTTGCTAGGCTTACTGGGATGATGGGTATCAAAAAAGAGTGGAATTCCTAGCGATCCCACTCTTTATTCCTCAAAGAATGAAAGATGCATGATTTCACTGCAGAACTAGGTATTTACCTTCTTTAAAATTCAGTATATATTTAACAATTTATTGAAATCGAAGTTATAAAAATGAAGTTTCTATTTTCATGATACTCTAACAGAATAATAAATAACCATCACCAAAAAAGCTCTGAACCCTGACAATGTTCTATCTCTCTCACTGGGACAGGAGGTCAGTGGTACAGTGATTGACTTATATGTGTGAGGTCTTGGTTTTAACTCACAGCATCAAAAAGCAAAATGAAAACAAACCAAACCAACCCATAACATCCCTACAAACTATCAAAGTTGTTAATCAAAGTCATGAGGAAGTTGGTAAACACTTTGTACATCACAGCTCTGAAAAACAGAATGCTGCTTAACTTAAAGCTTTGTCAGTAGAGGAGGCTTCAGTATAGTTGGGCCTCAATACACTTTAAACAATGAGACAGAATTTACTGTCTTACTAAATCTTTTATCTTAGACACAAGATAAAATCAGATCTACTCTTTTGTTGTTATTGTTGTTTTGTTTGTTTTTGGGCCATACCCAGCAAAGATCAGGGCTTGTTTATGGCTCTGTGCTCAGAAATTACTCCTGGAGATACTAGTGGAATAAAATAGGATTATCTATAATCTATAGGTAATAGTTTTATATATATATATATATATATATAGATAGATAGATAGATATATATATATAGATCACTTGACATCCCTTTATTTGTCAATTTTCTCGAGTGGGATGCCAGTAACATTTCCATTTGTCCCTATCATATGCGAGTGTAGCCCAATGGCATCTGGTTGCTTCAGGAATACAAAGAGCCTCAAACTGTTTGTTCAGGGTCTTGACGAAGAATTCTGACCATCTGGTAGGTGGGTGGCCAAGTGATCTTTTGACGTCCCGCGGGATTCCAGTCGGTAACGGCTCTAGTCCAGCAGTTGTCTCCAAATCGCATTACATGTCCAGCCCATCTGATTTTCGATGCCTTGGCAAACGAGACAGCATCCCTGACTCTCTTTGGGGAGACCCGAATAGCATTCTCATCCTGCTTTCATAGGGCCCAGATCTCTGAAACGTATGTTAATGCAGGAGAAACGGTGGAGTTGAAGATATGTGCCCAGAACCGGAGGTTTTTTTGTCTTTTTAGCTATTTCTTCTATGCTTTTGAAGGCATTCCATGCTGCTCTCTTCCTCCTGTGCAGCTCAGGTTTTAGGTCATTCATCATGTTGACTTCTCGACCTAGGTATGCATAACTGCTGCATTCAGAGATGTTTATTCCAGTTGAGAGTGAATGGGGCCTCTGTAACTAGTTCATTTATCATGAACATAGTTTTGCTGAGATTCAGCTGTAGACCTATCTTTCCACATTCTCGGTAGAAGTCAGCCAGCATTTGTGTTGCATGACTAACGTTTGTAGTTATTAGAACAATGTCATCAGCGAAGCGGAGGTGGTTTAGTTGTTGATCTTCTATCTTCACTCCCATTCCTTCCCATTCTAATTGTTGCATGATGTTCTCGAGGGTGGCTCTTAAGAGTGGCTACAAGATCATAGTCGGTGATTTTAATGCCAAAATAGAACTGAGATGATCAGTTGAAGAACTCCACATTGGCACCTATGGCCTAGAATGGAACGAACAAGGTGAGAGACTATCTGAGTTCATCATGTCCACCAAGACCATTCATGGGAACTCACAGTTCCAGAAGGCTGAAGTGAAACGTTGGATATGGGAATCTCCTGATGGACAGTTCCACAATGAAATTGACCACATCATCTTCAATCGAAGGTTTGGCCTGACTGATGTCACTGTATTCCAAAATTCCAAACAGGTTCAGGACCACGCCTCCTTCACGCAACGGGGAGAGAAGGCTACAAAGTTTAAGAAGAGAACTCCTAGAACGACCACCAACTGGGAATTCTTTGGCACCATTGCAGCAACATGGGAAGATACCGTAATTGATGACATCGATGAAGAATACAACCGACTGGTTCAGCACCTCCATGATTGTGCAAAGAATGCTGAGAAGAAAAAAAACCACAAAAGGACACCTGTCTTGAAAAACTCTCAAGCTCATTCGCCAATGTGGCAAGGCACGAGCCTCAGGTGACCAAATGCTAACATCCAAACTCGCAAAGAAGTGCAGAGAAGCTATGAAGGAAGACCTCAAAGAGAGAAGAGCAGAAATACTGGAAGATGCAGCAGAAGCCGGGAAAAAGCATTCCACACCCCCGCCTGTCCTTCGCCAACTATAAGACCAAGATGACTGCCCTCCAACGCCCTGATGGATCTATCACATCTTTCAGAAAGGCAATGGAGAAGATTATCCATGACTTCTACTCAGATCTCTTTGATAGCCACGTCCACCTGCCCACATACCAAATTCCGCAGGATGGATATATTGTTCCCAACGTTCTCCCTTCTGAAATCTGACATGCCATTTCATCGGTAAAGAAAGGAACAGCACCAGGCCCAGACAAAGTCAGACCCGAACACCTGAAGAATCTGCCATCAGTACTCATCAATGCACTGGCTCAGCTTTTCACACACTACCTGTCTGAATGCAAGGTGCCCTCCCAGTGGAAAACTAGCAGGACAGTTCTACTTTTCAAGAGGGAGACATTCACGACATTGACAACTATCGTCCCATCTGCCTGTTGTCCATCATCTACAAGCTGTTCGCTGGAGGCATCCTGAACTGGATTGGCAGAACATTAGATGAAGGACAACCATGCGAGCAAGCTAGCTTCTGAAAAGGATTCAGCACAATAGACCATATCCACACAGTAACCAAGCTCATTGAGGTTTGTAGGGAGTTCAAGATGCTACTCTGTCTCATGTTCATTGATTTAAATAAAGTCTTTGATTCTGTGGAGACCGAAGCAGTCATCGAAGCCCTAGCCAAACAGGGTGTTCAAATCCAGTACATCAAGATCCTTCGTGAGCTCTATTACGGATTCACCACCAGGATCTCACCATTCTACAAGGAAGTGATCATTGATGTCAAAAGAGGGATTTGACAGGGTGATACCATTTCACCAAAACTCTTCAGCGCCACCCTCGAGAACATCATGCAACAATTAGAATGGGAAGGAATGGGAAGTGAAGATAGATGGTCGGCAACTACACCACCTCCGCTTCGCTGATGACATCGCTCTAATAACACCAAATATTAGCCAAGCGGCACAAATGCTGGCTGACTTCGACTGAGAATGTGGAAAGATAGGTCTACAGCTGAATCTAAAGAAAACTATGTTGAAGAAAAATGAACTAGTTCCAGAGGCCCCATTCACTCTCAATGGAACAAACATCTCTGAATGCAGCAGTTATGTGTACCTAGGTTGAGAAGTCAACATGATGAACGACCCAAAACCTGAGCTGCACAGGAGGAAGAGAGTGGCATGGAATACCTTCAAGACCATCGAAGAAATAGCTAAAAGGACAAAGAACCTCCGGCTCTGGGCACATCTCTTTGACTCCACTGTTCTCCCTGCATTAACATACGCCTCAGAAACCTGGGCCCTATGAAAGCAGGATGAGAATGCTATTCGGTCTCCCAAAGGGGAATTGAAAGAGCTATGCTTGGAATATCACGCCTCACTCAAGTGAGAGAAGGTATCTGGAGTTCCGACCTCCATCAGTGTTCCAGAGTCAGGGATGCTGTCTCGTTTGCCAAGGCATCGAAAATCAGATGGGCTGGACATGTTAATGCGATTTGGAGATGACCGCTGGACTAGAGCCATTACCGACTGGATCCCACAGGATGTCAAATGATCACGTGGCCGCCCACCTACAAGATGGTCAGACTTCTTCGTCAAGACCCTGAACGAACTGTTTGAGCCTCTTTGTATTCCTGAAACAACAGATGCCATTGGGCTATACTGGCACGTGATAGGGTCAAATGGAAATGTTACTGGCACCTGCTCAAGGAAATCGATGAACAATGGGATGTCTAGTGATCTAGCGATCTATGATTTACATGATAAATTTGAAATTTGGGGGAAGTGCTAAATAAGAAAATATTTTCCCCTTTCCTTACCCCCCAGTTTCCCTCTCCCCTGCCTCTATGGCAGGCACTTTTCTTCTCCCATTTCTTCCCTACCTCTAACCATCACCCCCAATTTATTTTTGGCATTAGGGTCTGCAGTACAGATACTGAAAGGTTATCATGTGTATCCCTTTACCTACTTTAAACAAAGTTCTTGTCCAGAACTATTATTATCATACTGGTCCCTTCTCTATACAGTCTGCCCGCTTCCCACCCCTCACACACACACACACACACACACACACACACACACTGTTATCAAGCTTCCAACCATTGAGTAGTCTCTTGGCCGCTGTTTTCCCTAGCCTTCGTCTCATAGTACTTTTTTTTCTATCCAACAAATAAATGCAATCATTTTGTATCTGTCCCTCTCCTTCTGACTCATTTCACTCAGTATGATACATTCTATGCCCATCCATTTATTAGTATCCATTTATAAAAATTTTTTAACTTCCATCAGAAACAAAAGTTCTTAGTATGGTGTCAATGGTATGGTGAAGATTTTGTGTATGATTGGGTGTGTCAATTAAGACTATTGCATACTAAAACAACAGAAACAAACAATGGCACTATATCAACCTAAAAAATATGCACTACAATGTAAATGAAGCTTATAATAAAATGATTTCTTACTCATTGGGAGAAAATATTTTCACATCATACATCAGATAAAGGGCAATATTCAGGATAAATAAGGCATTCTTCAAGGTCAATAAAAGATAGTGCCCAGTACCCGGCCTATGAAAAATGGTGAGAAAAGTTGAATAAACACTTCCTCAAAGAAGACATAAAGATGGATAACATATACATGAAAAAATAATTGTCATAACTAATTATCAGGGAAATAAAAATTAACATGATGTTATATCACCTCACGCCAGTGAGAATAATCTATTAGAAAAATATGAGAAGCAATAAGTGCCGATAGAAGGGGTGTGGTGAAAAGGGACTCTAATTCACTGCTGGTGGGATTGTTACATAGATTAGTCTCTTTGGAAAATGGTTTGAAGAGTTCTCAAAATTATGAATAGAAACTTCCATAGAACCCAATGATTGTACTCTTGGGCATCTATCCCAAGAGCACAAAAACATGAATCTAGAAAGGCATCCATATACCTATGTTCATTGCAGTACAATTTTTAATAGCCAAGATCTGCAAATAACCTAAGTGCTCAACAATAAATAAGTCGATAAATTATGACATATATTGTGATATATATATATATATATATATATATATATTTAATGGACTAACACTCATCCACAAGAAATGATAAAAAATTTGCCACTCATCCATGGTTTTATGTTTATGACTTTAGAATTGGAGGATATAATTGGAGGGTATACTCAGTTCACTCACTAAGTGAAGTGAGTCAAAAAGTGCAAAGAAACCAAGAAAGCTATTAGACAATGCCTGATGTAAACAAACGCCAAGACATGATGAATAGAACAGGGAACTGAGGAGGTTGGAACATGGGTGGAAGGAGGAGTCTGTGAGATAGAGAGAACTTGAAACACTGGTGGACATTGGTGTGGAAACTCTGTAACTATGAACTAATGCCATTAACTGTATCATACATAATATCATACACAATCATATCATACATAACCATATCACAATACTATCATACCTCAACACATAATACAAATTATAAAAAAAGAATATACAAAATTCTACTCCTGGGTATATATCAGAAAGGATACAAAAACATTGATTCAGAGAGTTTTTTGTATTAATTTAGTGCTGCTTTCAATAGCCAAAATTTGAAAATAACATAGTTCCTAACGACATATGAGTGATTAAGGAAGATATAGACTATATACAAACTGCACTGCAATGTAAATGAAGTAGCCATTAGTAAAGATCAAATCTTGCTTTTGTTACAATATGGATAGAAACTGTGGAGTATTACACAAAGTGATATAAGTCAGAAGGATATCACTGAGTCACTGAGTTATAACACTCATATGAGATATATAAAGAAAAAAAGAAATGGAAAGGCCAATGGATGCAATGGCCCATAGTGGCGAGACAGTGACATTTTGGTGGTGAACATGATGTGAGACTTTACCCCCAAAATTTTCTACCTTACTAAAATAATTCTACCTCAATAAAAACAAATTTAAATACTAAAAACTACTCTTGGGTGTTTTGGGCAATTGGGTATATAACATCTTTTGAAAGTGCTCATTGACATACCACATACCTAACATATTAAATACATAATACATATTAAATGCAATTATTATGTATTTATGTAATTAAATATATAAATACATAATAATATTAAATACAGATTAAATACATAGTAAAATACATTATAGTAACTTTTACAGATGACTTCATGGAACATGATAATCCAGAGGCAATTGTAGTGTTTTGGGGGATTTTAGTATTCCTTGGAATGTCCTACAGATCCCCCAGTTGAACTAAGATAGTAAAAAACTTAAAAGAGGTAATATATACTATAAAATAAAATTAGCAGTGATTTAAATAAATTTTAATAAATAGGAAATTTATCCCACCCACACGGCAGAGCCTGGCAAGCTACCCGTTTGCATTTGATATGCCAAATACCAGTAACAATTATAGACCTCATTCCCATGACTTGATGGAATGGTTTGAGGCTCTTTATGTTCCTGTATCGGGCAGATGCCCTTGGGCTATCTCACATGTGACAGGACGTATTGAGATGTTACTGGTGCCTGCTTGAGCTAATCGATGATCTACGGGAAGACAGTGATACAGTAATACAGTAAAATAGGAAATTTTTCCTTAATTGATAAGAGATTTGGTGGTTATGAGGGTAGGTAGCTGTCATTGATGAGGTAACTCCAGTGAGCACAGCTGTGCGTTCTCCCACCCTAACATTCATCCTAATGCTGCTGTTTTAGGATTGCAAATTATGACCGTAACATCAAAAGATGCCCTTGGGCTCTACTAGCATGAGACAGGACATATGGAGATGTTACTGGGGCCCGCTCGAGCAAATCGATGAACAATGGGAAGACAGTAATGATGATGATGACAGTGAACGTGATTTCAAGTCAGAAGGTGGAATAATCCAGTTTCCACAGAAGCTCTTTGTTTTTCTTGCCACCTAGGTATCACTGGTTGAAGATGTCGCCCTATGATCTCTTAAGTTTCTAGGGAAACTGGATAGTATTTTACTTTTTCACGATGTAGATGTCACTCTCTCATCACTATGGACCAACATAACTAAATAAACAACAATGACCCCTGCAGGGAAATTTGGAGTAGAATTTTTTTGGGTAATTTTTTTCCTTGACTGTACTACCTAATATTTTTTATCACAGAATTTTGTGTTTTATAGTAATAAAAGAGCTGACTGAGGACTATTGTTTAGGAGTCATAAAAGACGTTGCTCTAGTGCTTTCGCTTGGGACCTGACTACATACAGATTGACTACATACATGCTGCCTGACTGCAGCATTCCTCTTCTCATCACCCAAACCCAGACGACTGATGTTCTTCTCTGAGAGTAGCTCTTGTAAAAGATGAGCAAATTGTCACTTAGGACTTTGGGGAAACAAGGACCATGTCTAATTGAGTTACTCTCTATAGCATCACACAGATTACTTTTGGAACTACTTTTCTCTACCAAAGGTCACACTATAAAGAACAAAGTCCTGACATATGGAAACAAGTTCAGAAGTGGTAATAGCCAAATGTCAGAATTTATAGGGATGAGATCTGCAGGCAAAGTCTATAATCAAACAGCTGCTGTCTGAATTTAGAGGGAAAATGACCAATTGCTATTGGCAAAAGGGACTGGTAAGCAAATAAAGGTGACAAATGAGGGCGTCCTGAGATGTTGCAATCTGTAAGATGTTACAGATTAGCTGATGTCCTCGCCAATGAGACCAATTTTCGGAAGAGGGGGAAAATGTGGCTTGATTTAGAGCTGATGATATCATATGTCTAGTTGCTGGAGATCAAAAGAAAGCTTGCCTGTAAAACATTGCTAATGAAATCAGAGCAAAGGGTAGGTTCTTCTTTTGGGTGTGTCAAAAGGATGCTTTGCTCCGCACCGGGTCAGTGGACTGTGAGTCATGATATGGTCTCTGGGATGTGGTTTTGGTGATGTGATCTCACATTCAACCCCACCAATCCTGAACTCTGCAGATCAGGTGTGTGTAATCAGTTTGTTTAATATGGATCATTGCGGGGGAGGAAAATTGCTCTGGTTTTTCCTATGATATGACTAGAAGTAGAATGTGAGTGTTAGTGTGTGTGTGTGTGTGTGTTGGTGATACTGATTTGTATGAGGATAATGTGAAGAAAATAGTTAACTTTCATAGTCTCACTTCTTAAAAAATATATTTTGAATAGTTCATCTATGGTGGCATAGTATTCTCATTTCCCTCTGAAAAGCACCCCCAAAAAATAGATATGAGTATGTGGAAGGAAAACTGTACTACATTTTATTTTTTTTTTGTGGATAACTGAGAAATTCTGAGAGCACAATAATAAATTTAGGCAAGTCCAAAGAGACACTGTCACACACTTTGCAGAGTGACAATAGCCAGAGGGAGAACCAAATATCCTTGGCCTCAAATAGCATCGAAAGACAATTCTACCGTGTTCTGGAGTGCATCATAACCGTGCTGATTATCCTCTGTAAGCCCAAATTCTTTCTTAAATATAGTAGAAACCACTGGCTTTACTGTAATCCTTTCTGCTATGCTTCATGTGCCTGAATTCCATAGAATTCCTATTTATAACAGCCCAAAGGTGCTGAAGAGCTGTCAGAGCCCTATTCAAAGTTTCACTGACACACTCATATTTCCTTTCCTTCTGCCTCTGGTTGCTAAAAACCTTTGCTGAAAATTGCTGTCCCACTCAAGAATTGTCAAAGGCAATTGTATTGCAACGTCATCACTGAGAAGCATGAAATAATATGGTTACCACCTGGTGAACCAAGCTAATAGAACCTATCTGATGAGCAGCGAACCTACCACACGTGAACTCATCTGAAAATCATGACAGGATACATTTGTGAAGAAGATGTGTATCAGAGGCCTCACTGGAAATTTATACTACAAATCCTTATATAAAGGGCAGTTGTTAGGTCACCAAATCTGGTAAAGTAAGACATCCCAGGAGTGGTAGCAAGAAGACAGATGAAGGAAGACAAAGACTTGGGGGAAGGAGGACCTGAGGGAAGCAAGTAATCTACTCCAAAAAGCAGAGGCTACACAATGGAATACTATGCAGCTGTTAGGAAAAATGAAGTTATGAAATTAGCCTATATATGGATGGACATGGAGAGGATCATGCTGAATGAAATTAGCCAGAGGGAAAGGGACAGATATAGAATACAGAATGACTGCATTTTTTGTGGGATATATATATATATATTTTTTTTTTTATACCAATATTCAAGGTTAGGCAAAACATGGATCAGGAGATCTTGTCAATGGGTAGAATCAACTGCAAGTGTGTGGGAGTCAGAGGTTAGATAAGACAGAGAAGGGAACAGAGTGCTAATAATCATTGGAAATGATAATACCAGCCTAGAACTGAGATTGAATATAGGCAAAGGGATATACATGATAACCTCTAAATGTATGTATTGCAAGCCACAATGTGAAAGAGAAGGAAGAGAGAGAGCGAGAGCGAGAGAGCGAGTGAGCAAGCGAGAGAGAGAGATAGAGAAGAGATAAAGAACCTGCCATAGAGGCAGGCTGGGTCAGGGGGGAGGGAATTGGGGACACTGGTGGTGGGAAATGGGCACTGGTGGAGGGACGGGTGCTGGGACACTGTGTGACTGAAACTCAAACATGAACATCTTTACAATTGTATATCTCATGGTGGTATAATAAAAATATAATTAAAAAATCAGATGCTAAATGATCTCAGTGTCTAAGAAACTGAATAATTCGAATCACTCCAATGACAGCCCCCCGCACCTTCCTGCTCTGATGCCTCTGACCTACACTGTGTCTTTCCAGAGAGCAGGAATCTCCTTTTCTCTGCAGAGAAGAAACTCCTCTTGATTGTTATTTATATTCAAGATTGTACAACCTCTTTGAACTGCTTTTCCTTAACCTTAACTTCAAAGATACAAAAAACCCCTCTCCAAATACAGGCATCTCTAGATAGAGGGTGAAAAGTCCATTAAGCCCCATAGCCAGTTGTGGATTTCCACGGGAGCCTCACAATCTCCTTGGAACTTTTTCTTTTGCCAGAAATTGGGGTTCTCACTATGTGAATCCAATGCAGCTGAGCACCCTAATCAGAAAGCAAGGTGGGTAAAACCAGTTTTTTAAAAATTATTTAACAAAAGAAAATTTTTTAAAGCCAAGATTTTAAAACTAGGAATCCAGGATCCACACTGGAACTATTTGGACATGTGTTATAAGCTCAACAAATTGGTGATACCTTTCTGTTTGTGAGGTATAGAAAATTTTGATCCCCAAGTAGTCTGTAAATTAAAGCCATGATTGGCTACACTACTCATGGAGAAAATTAAAATATGGGACACTTTTTTTCCAACAAGCAGAAAAACATTTTTTCCTCTCTCTCGCTCTCTCTTTGCAACCTCATGATACTTTTTACTTGCTATTTAAGTATCACACTTCTTCAGGCATAGGGAAATTTAACCAATGTGGAGGTTTTGTTTGTTTTGGGGGTCACACCCAGCAGGACTCAGAGCTTACTCCTGGCTCTGCATTCAGGGGTCACTCCTGGTGTGTTTTGGGGACCATGGAGACTAACTTGCATGCAAGACAGGAACCCTACCAAGTGCACTATCACTCTAGTCCCAGGAAGTAAAACTATGAGAGTGAGTGTAATTACTGGTAGGCACCCATAGTTTAGTCTGGTAACTAGTATAGAATATGGATGTGCCAAATTCCCATTCTCTGCATCAGGATCGCTGTAGTCAGAAGGCAGCAGTGGTTTCATGGTAGAAGGTGGAAGCAAGCAGGTAGTTAAGAGTCTATGTCGGGGAGGTGAGGGAGTGACAGCAGAATGACTGTAGGTAGCCCAAATAATGCTCTTTATTTAGAGAACATGGATCCAAAGGCAATGTTAGCAAAAGGAAAATAATGGATAATGGTGACTACAGCATAAAACTCAAGGTGAAGCCCTTTTCTGATTTCAAACAGGAGGCCTTCACTTCACGGGGAACAACCCCTGAGGTCTGCATTAGCTCTCCCGGGAAATTCCTTCTCCCCAGGATTGTAACAGTGGTAGAGCAACTCATGGTTAATGGAATTGTGCTGAAATAATATTGCCTAATGATTTTTTGAGTTCTGTTTTGTTCCAGGTAATCTGTTTTTAATTCCGAAAGCTTTTAGGATCTTTTTTTTTCCAAGAAATTTCTCAGTTGTGCACCTTGGTGCAATTTTGTCCTCATTTATTATTTAGAGTCTGCAGAGAACTGCTTTGGTCTTGGAACTTTTTAATGTTCTGGAAACTCATCTTGCGTCATTTCTGTAATAGTTTTCTCTCCTCTTTGACTTTGCTTTATGAAAGCAAGGGAAAAAAAGGTCTTTTGTCAATCTTCTACATTGCTTTCTTCATTTCTATCTCTATTATTGTCTCTCTGGGAATTTTCCTCAGTCGTGTTAACTTTCTATCAAATTTCTTTAAAGCCCGAACTTATGTATTTTTTCAGTTCTATGGTGTGCATTTTACTCTTTAAATTTTTTAATTATTTTTTATTTGATCACCATGAGATACACAATTACAAAGTGGTTTCATTATTGGGTTTCAGTTATATAATGTTTCAACACTCATCCCTTCATCAGTGTACATTTCCTGCCACAAATTCCCCAGATTCCCTCCCTCCCTCTCCACTCCACTCACAGCCTGCCTCTATGACAGACAGTTTCCTACCCCTATTAGGTACTGTAGTTTGCAACATTATTACTGAAATGATATCACTTTACGTTCTTTCAGCACTCAACTCTTGACCAGATGAGTCATTTACAATTTTCATTGTTATAATGATTCTTTCTCTGTTCTAATTGCACTCCCTCACAACTTGTGGCAAGCTTACTACCATGAACCAGTCTTCCTCACCTTCGTTTCTACTGTCTGGATATGATTCTCATACTATGCTTTTTTAAAAAAATAATTTTATAACTCCTAAATGAGTTCAATGTTCCACCTCTTCTCTCCCTCAGACTCATCTCACATGATAATCAGCTTGATAATCTCTATGTCCATCAACGTATAAGCAAATTCCATGATTTATTTTCTTTTTTCCTAACAGAAGCATAGTATTCCATTGTGTAGATGTACCATAGTTTCTTTATCCAATCATCTGTTCTCAGGCTCTTAGGTTCATTCCAGATTCCAGAAATTGTGAATAATAGGTTTATTTGTTTATATTTTTAAAGCAATATTTTTTATTTATGTTATGAGTTTGATTACAATGGCCAGTTGATTTAACCAGTTTTATCTATGCAATACAAAATCAGAAATACTCTTTAAAAATCAGTGTTTTAAGAACTTCTGCAGAAATGAACACATGGAAGACATGAGGTGGTAACTTAGAATATGAACCCCTTAGAATATGAAATGCCTACCCCACATGCAACCTATCCTGTGAATAGTTTCCAGTTGGCTATTTTTCATGTATAGCCTCCATAGTAAACTGGTAATAGTAAAGCACTTCCCTGGATTCTATGAATTATCACTTTAAAATACGAACTTAAGGAGTTCAAATAAAAATTCATAGCCAATGTCTCTGAAGTATAAGTGGCTTGAAAATTGTGATTGGCATCTATCATGCATAGTGTTATGGGATTTAGCCCTTTAATTTTGGGGTTGGCACTAACAAGTAAACAGTGTCAGAACTGAATTGAATGCTAGACATCCATTTGGTACCAAATAGTTGGAGAAAGTAATGCTCTTTTGGAAAGTAATGAAGGAACTATTGCATGGATTAACACAAGGGAGAAGAAAATTAGTGCCTTAACTAGGTTGTTTCCAAACTTCCAACAAATGTCTTTCCCTTCACTGAGCTTTGCTTTCACCTTCCTGTCAGGATTTTAATTTCACCTCTCAGGAACATTCAACATTTCAGAGTCTCTGCAGGAAAAGCAGCTGTTTCTTTCTACTTCTCTGTGAGCTATTGACTTTTCTTTTCTTCATTCTGCACAGTAATTACTGTTTCTCCATCTGTTTCTCTCCTTTCAAATTTGCTGAAAGCATTATGACAAATTGTCTCTTTTTCTCTTTGACTTAATGATTAATTAAAAACAAAACATTGGCTGTCATGTTGATGAGATTTGGGGTAGAGAAACCTACCCAGGGTCAATTCCACTATTTTAAATTAGAAATTTCCTTTTAGAAATACTAATCTTTTTTTTTCTTTAGTCTAAGCCAAGCTCCTATTCTTAAGCAAATTCACTGTGTACTAAGTAAAATTATAAGCAATTGGAGAAATAGTAATTTCAATCTATTTCTCATAGCATGTGTGTATATATATATATATATGTTTGTGTGTGTGTGTGTGTGTGTGTGTGTGTGTGTGTGTTTAAATATAATTCTATCAAAACTGGTCTTTTATTTTTCTAGCTCTTAGTAGATTAGAGGAAGAATTTCAGTAGCAGTTTAGAGTAATATATCCTTACAGTGTCAAGAAGACTATTTGATAAACCCAAATGTGATATAAAACTTTTAATAACCAGTGAAAAGAATGCATAATAGTACAATAGATTATAGAGGTAAACGACCCATGGTTCCCATGAAGCACTGTACTGTTACATACTTATGGATATTTAGTTCAGAACTAAAATTTTCTTATATGATACACACCCTGGTATGGACATACAAGTCATCCTTAACTATACATTTAAATTCTCATAATTTTCTCTCCACTTCTCTTCTGTGTCCCCATTGAACATGATTAAATTTATAGGAGGCATTTTTCTTGACTTTTAAGTGATTTGAACTTATGTATCTAGCTTACTTTTCCAGTTAGACCATAAAACTAATATCAAAGGCCATTGTAATAAAGGGAATGTCATCCTCCCTCCATTCATATATTGAAATGCTATGTGATAAAATAGCATTTTATCCATGAGGGCCTCCATTTTCCACATTTGGACTTCTCTCTCGTCAGAACTCCACCCAGCAGACCAGCCTATCACAGCCCGGCTCATCGAGTTCCACCCCTGCAGCAGTCTTTCTTAAATCTGGCTCAGGTATGCCAGTCCAGAGACTCGCAGACATGGGGCAGAGCTGCTACTGGCTCTCCCTGTGACCAGCCGCTCACAAGGCCGGGAGGGGATGGTGGGTTCTAGCCCTGGCCCACCACCCCAGCAGAGCCTCGCAACAAGCCAGACGACCCCCCACTCCATGAGGGCCTCCATTTTCCACATTTGGACTTCTCTTTCGTCAGAACTCCACCCAGCAGACCAGCCTATCACAGCCCGGCTCGCGCGGCGCGCAATCTCCACGCGGTTCATCAATAAATGCTGGACTTAGAGATGCCTACAAGAGTATGCTACCTGCACGGCAGAGCCTGGCAAGCTACCGTGTTGTATTTGATATGCCAAATACCAGTAACAATTATAGACCTCATTCCAGAATGGATTGAGGCTCTTTATGTTCCTGGAGCAAGCAGATGCCCTTGGGCTCTACTAACGTGAGACAGGACATATGGAGATGTTACTGGGGCCCGCTCGAGCAAATCGATGATGAACGGGAAGACAGTGATACAGTGATGTGATAAAATATTGTGTATTTGAAGGCACAGGACCTTTGGAAGGTAATTATATGATGGGATAGAGTTCTCATAAATGGGTTTGGTACACTTATAAGAAAAGGTTATAGAGCTAACAAGCAATCTTTCCCATTGTGAAGATACAAGGATAAATTGGCAGTTTGAAAACCATCAGAAGAGAATTCTCTCCAAGAATTCAACTATACTAACAGCTTTCAAAAACACTGAAAAATAAATTGCTTATTTTAATAGACATTCAGACTCTGCTGTATTTGTTATAGCATCCTAAATGGACTAAACCAGACATTACTCTTAGCATAATAATTTACCCGTAAAGACTTCAACTGAAAGTATGATCATTCATTTAGCTGATCTCTTCTGCTGACCTCTTCTGCTCACATACATGTTCCTTAGGGAAGGACAATGATTTTAAGGGAAAAGTGGATGTTCAAAAGATTTTGAAAGATTTTAAAAATAATGAATATTAAACCAAAATAAGTGCATACAATGTGTAAAAGGAATGTTGCCTTTAATTTATTCTAAAATGTAGTTCTTGTCTACAGGACAATCATTGAAACATGATTTTTCATGAGGAGAATATTTATATTAGACCACCAAGATGTTTAATTTGGACATTATGGCTAACTTTTGGAACATCAACATATTTCTTTGTAAAAGGTAACAGTGTGCAGGGATTGAGGCAGGTGGGAAAATGTGAAATTGTTATTGTAGTGTATTTTAGACAACAATTAGATGTTCTCTGACATAACTGATCTGTTCTCAAAATATTTGAGATATTGATGTTGACTCATGTTGTAATTTCTAGCTTGCTTTTTATCTTCACTTGGGATTGATCTTTGATTAGGGTGTGACTCTTGACACATTTGCTTTAACTTTCTCTTTCCTCCCCTGTCAAGTGGTTAATGATCTCAAAATGTCATGCTAGATTCTGCAGATTTCCCCGAAGGGGTCACGTGTGGTAGCCCAATAAAATAAATTAAAAAAGTGCAGACTTAACTTATAGGCAATTTCTACATGGACTTGCCAGGCCAACCTTCATGGGTATGTGACTTGAATAATTATGTGGAACCCCACCTCTAAGGATCTTGAGCTTGGTTGACTCTTAGCTTTTGTTACCTTAATATCATTTATAGTTTTGTTTTTTAATATGTGTTATGTAAGTGAAGATTGAGAAGGCAATGAAACTTGGATGTGAGCAGAAAAGGTGCATGCATATAATCTATGTGTCTATTATTTGATTTTTATCTTTGCCTTGCCATAGTTATAATCGAATCTAGTGAACTCACTATGCTTGTGAATTCATTGTGTTTACACTATACAAAGCAAGTGATAGCACTGGCAGGCACATTTCCTGTTCAGATAAGAAATTGTTTTGTATAAAAAGAATATCCTATAGAAAACATGAATGATATTGCAGAAAACATGAATAATCTATTCACCTCACTATATCTTATATTAACATAGTTGTAGATATTGATTGCTTGTCAATTCTCTTGTTTCTGTTGTTCTTTATGCATTAATATGCCTACGGCAGAAAGTATTGGTAGTATGTAAGTATATGAGGAAGTATAATGAAATTGAGTTAGCTTTTTTTGTACAGTATTTATACACTGCTGATAAGAACTATATATCACTGTATCACTGTCTTCACTGTCTTCCCGTTCATCATCGATTTGCTTGAGTGCGCACCAGTAACATCTCCATATGACCTGTCTCATGCAAGTAAAGCCCAAGGGTACCTGCTTGTTCCAGGAACATAAAGAGCCTCAAACCATTCCATCAGGTCATGGGAATGAAGTCTATAATTGTCACTGGTATTTGGCATATCAAATATGACACGGGTAGCTTGCCAGGCTCTGCCGTGGGGGTAGCATACTCTTGTAGTCATCTCTAAATCCATTTATTGATGAACAATATCACAGCTGGGCTGTGATAGGCTGGTCTGCTGGGTAGAGTTCTGACAAGGGGAAGTCCGGATGTGGAAAATGGAGGTCCTCATGGAGTAGGGGGGTCGTCTGGATTGTTATGAGGTTCTGCTGGGGTGGCGGGCCAGGGCTAGAACCTGCCATCCCTCCCGGGTACCTAATGAGCGGCTGGGCACAGTGAGAGCCAGTAGCAGCTCTGCCCCATGTCTGTCTCTATATACTATAAAGTAGTATATATATCTACTATATACTATAAAGTATATAGTATAAATATAAAATTCATGTTAAAATAATACTAATAATTTATATTTTGCATTTGATTTTTATTACTTTATATTACTTTGAGAGTGTTTCCCAAAGTGAGTAATACCACCCCTGGGGAACACTAGAATCATCTAAGAGGGAAGTTGTAATTTGGATGCAATTGGGGTCACTTTCTTTTTGTTTGCTTAAAGAAGGTAGACTTTTTTTTTTTTTGCTTTTTGGGTCACACCCAGCGATGCTCAGGGGTTACTCCTCCTGGCTCTGTACTCAGGAACTACTCCTGGCGGTGCTCGGGGGACCATATGGGATGCCTGGGATCGAACCCAGGCCGGCCCAGGCCTGCCGCTGTACAAGGCAAATGCCCTACCTGCTGGACTATCGCTCCGGCCCTGAAAAGAAGGTAAAAGAAGGTAGGCTTTTAAGAAGCGAATAAAAACCATCATGAAAAGTCAAGAGGAAAACTATGAAATGTATTTTAGAACCTTCAGTGGCACTTTCCCCTGGATTTTGGAACAAGGATCCTCTTTTTTCATTTTGTAGAGGCCTTCACAAAATACCAAGTTGGCCCTGCATGCTTGTATGTTTTTGGCAAAACCACTCTTAACAGTTCTGAAGTAAGCAACATTCCAAAAACTACAGAAAAACCATTGTTAGGACTTTTCCAGGATGGAGTGAGACTTCCTGTGTTCTTCAGGGACACAGACAATGAGTGTTCAAGGACGACAAGGACACAAGAGAGACAGTCCACCATCGTTCCCCTGTGCTGTGACTGTTGCACTGGGCCTCCATATAAGGTCCATAGCCCTGAGGATCTTTGTGCTGTGACTTTCCTTTGCTCTCAGACCCTGCGGGTGAGAACTGCTGCTTTTCTGCTATCTGCAGGCAAAGGTGAGGAGTAAAAGAGGAAGTTGCTTGCTGTTTTAAATGATCTTATTCTTTTCCCTCATTGTTTGGGACTATATTTAAATCTAATGGTTTGTTCAGAATGAGATTTGGGTAAAATTCTTTGAAATTGTTTTAAAAAAGTCAATAAACCAAGAGAAGACAAGGAAGTGGATATGAGTTGGAAAAAGCATTAAATAAAAAGTTCAAAAGAGTCTAAACCTGTGTCTTAAAAAAGCTAGAAACAAAGGGAAACAGCACAAACTCAAAAACAATCAAGAAGATATTAAACTAAATGCAGATGCCTTAAATATATCAACAAATTTTGAGTCAGAAAGAGTGTAGTGGAGTGGGCATGGCAATTGTCTTGCACATAGCTGACCTGGATTCTATCTCTGGCCCCTGAGAACCACCAGGGCTGATCTCTGGACACAGAGTCAGGAGACAAGGAAGAGTAAGTCCTAAGCACTACTGGGTGTGGTTCACCATGCCCCTCCCCCGAACCAACTGATAAACTTTGGAAACTATAGCAAGAAAAAAGAAAAAATTTATCAGTATCAGAAATAAAAGATGTTAATAGACATCCCACAAACATTAAAATAATCATAAGGGAAGATTAGGAACAACTTAGTGAACATAAATTTACAACCTAGACAAAGTAAAACATTTTTCCAATTACCAACCTACCAAGCTTTCTCAAGATAAAGTAGACGGGACTTTCACTCAAATGACCTGGGTTGAATCCCTGGCATCCCTTATGGTCCCCTGAGTCATTCCAGAAGTCATC
Organism: Cryptotis parvus; assembly: GCA_021461705.1. Classification (NCBI taxonomy): domain Eukaryota; kingdom Metazoa; phylum Chordata; class Mammalia; order Eulipotyphla; family Soricidae; genus Cryptotis; species Cryptotis parvus. Next base: position 34,982 of record JAJIBD010008224.1, read on the forward strand.
CCTGCATGAAGAGCTAGGAGTAAGCCCTACACCACCAGTTTGGCCCAAAAATCTTAAAAAAAAAAAAGAAAGTAAAATAGTCCTGTGACAAAGAAACTGGATCTATAGTTTTAAAGTTTCCGCAACAGAAAACTCTAAGTTCTGTTTAATTTGCACATTGCATTAGTCACTTACTGAGAGCATAGCCCCAATTCTACAATCTCTTCCACGATATAAAAAGGAGGATACCATAATTCTCAATTTATGCTATGAAATAAAACTATAGTGTTCCAGGGTGACAGGGTAGATCTGGAGAATGTGAATATAATAGGTAGTAAAGGATTTTAGATGATTGACTAAATGTTTTTTGAATCCTTGAAATAGCCTCTATTTCAATTTCTAATCTGCTGAAATGGAATAATATATCATTCTCTCAAAGTGAGAATTACATTTTATAAAAGTATTCTTTTAATAATTATCTCTGTGTGCAGCTGCTGGCCCAAATAAAAAAAAAAAAACTAGACTCAATATATGAACCAGTTCATCAAATGGGGACTATAAATAAAAATGCACTTCACACATTCAAAGCTTTTACTACACGTGGAATTCACTGCAGAGTTGATCATTTTAGACTTAGCTTTCTCCTGAAAGGAGTTTTGTTTTCTAAAGGCCTGAGAGAGCTGAGCATGGCTTAATCTCTCAAGACCACCAGATGCCTCTCGCAGGAAATAACCTGAGGGCCATCTTGGGTAATAGCTCACCCTATCACCTTTCCTGAGCAGAAAGTGTGGACCCTCTCATAACATCTAATAACAACTCTGTTTGTCTTCTTTGGGAATCAAAGTGACAGGTTTTCCCCCATTTTATTTATGGAGATAGATATCAAAAGAACTAGCAAGGAACAGCTCTAAACAAATATGTCCAGGCACGAGGTTTGCATATGCGGCCGATTTCCTTTTCCCGGTACAGATGTTCAATCTTGCCTTTTAGAAGAGAACTGAGACCTCTAACCCTTTACTAAGAACAAACCATAATAGTCTCAATTGTGGTATCACATGTGCTTCCCATGAGGAGGGAGACTCTCCAGGGTCACCCTTCCCCCATTTGTTGGGCTGTCCTATGGGCACCCCCTGGTGGTCAGCTAAGTGGAATGGATCCAGTTGCTTTTTTGCTGGAACTATTAGTAGAAAACAGAACTATTTAAAAATTTTTCTTTTTATTATACTATCATGAGATATACAATTACAAAAATGTTCGTATTTGGGTTTCAGTCATACAGTGTTCCAGCACCCATCCCTCAACCAGTGCCCATTTCCCACCACCAATGTTCCCTGATTCCCCTCCTCCTCCAGCCTGTGTCTATGGCAGGCACTTTTCCTCCTTCCTCCTCTTCCTCCTCCTCCTCCTCCTTCTCTTTCTCTCTCTCTCATTTTTCTCTCCCCTCTCTCTGCCTTCTCCTATACATTGTGGCTTGCAATACATACATTTAGAGGTTATCAGAGAACTATTTCGATTTGTTTCTTTGAAAGAAAGAAAGAAAGAAAGAAAGAAAGAAAGAAAGAAAGAAAGAAAGAAAGAAAGAAAGAAAGAAAGAAGGAAGGAAGGAAGGAAGGAAGGAAGGAAGGAAGGAAGGAAGGAAGGAAGGAAGGAAGGAAGGAAGGAAGGAAGAAAAAGAAAGAAAGAAAGAAAGAAAGAAAGAAAGAAAGAAAGAAAGAAAGAAAGAAAGAAAGAAGGAAGGAAGGAAAGAAGGAAAGAAAGAAAGAAAGAGACCACCAAGAGCAAAAGATTTACATAAAGAAAGATCTGCCCCAATAGTGTCAACATAAGGTCACCAGAGTTAGAGTCCTTTTGCTTTTTGTTCAGCAAAGTGAGCAAGTGTTTTCATTCTATTGGGCCTTGCTTTTTCATCGGGTAGATAAAAATTCGGAGTAAGTTATTTCTGAGGTTGCCCTCTTGAGTTACATTTACTTTCAATGGAATATCTTTATGTTCACTGCCACGTACAGAGGTGTGTCCATTTCTGCCACCTGAGTTGGTCCCAATTTTGAGAAGACGCCAGTGCCTCAGAAATGCAAAAAATGTAGAGTCTTCTTGTAACTGTTTCTGATCTCTACCATTCATCCTGTTTACTGGTGGAATCCTGGAGAAATAGTATAATGATAGGGTACTTTCCTTGCATGTGCTACCTAGTTTCTATCCCTGCACCCAGTATGGTCCCTGAGCCCCACCAGAAGTGATACCTGAGCACAGAGCCAGGAGTAAACCCTGAGCATTGCTGGGTATGACCCAAAAGTCAAAACAAAATTTTGAATAGATTATTGTCATTAATGCATAGTTAAAGTTAATTAAAACTTAGTTTAGTTTCTTTCAAAAGGCATCTACCCAATCATGATTAAAAACCACTCATTTTCAGTTAAACATAAGTATAAATTCTTTATTCCTACTAAAAACGTAGATAAGATCATTTTACTACTCCTTTGGGTCAGGCTCATCATTTGGAGGTGTTTTAAGTCTTGTGTCTAGCAGTTATAGTTAAAGAACACATAAACACACATATTGCTTATGTCTTACAGAGAGTAAGGTAGTCCCATGTCTTTGTAAGGGAATCACTGAAAATCGCTCAGTCGCTCTCACCTTCCATACATCCACCTGTGAGCTGTAAGCTGAAGCTATGAAAGTCAAAGACAGCCTGATGAAATATGTTATAGAGAGAGCCACAAAAACATTAATATTATTAAAGTTGATTTTGTAGCCAAATTCATGAGGTGGTACCTGAAATGTACAGTGTTTTTTATAGAGCATTAGTTACTTCAAATGTTTCTTGCCTTGTTGTTATAATTCCTCTACACTTCAGGCTATTCTAACTAGAAGAAATAAATAATACTTCTCAGCAAAATAAGTGTCCAAAAGGTGACAAACTGCATAGACCTACCAGAAAATTGTGTGACTACACCTACATAGATCTACCGGAAATCATGCTTTTTTTGATTATTTAAAATATATTTTGGCAATTTAAATTATATTTTGTTCAGAAGAGTGCGAAGATAAGAATTTCTCTTCTTGTCTATTAGAACGCCACCATCTCATGGAGTTGAAGAGCACTTTTTTTCCCTCTTTTTTAGGGCCATGGAATTGCTCAAAGGCCTGGAGTACACACCTAACATGTACAGGTTCAATCACCTGTATGGTCTCCCTGAACACACTTAGAAGATTTCCCCAAATTATATTTAAAAAATTTTTTTGATTATTAGTTTGGTTGTTAAAATCAACTACAGGGGCTGTGCACAGGTACAAAAAATTTGGTGCAAATTGATAAACCCAATTCATCAAATGGAAGTTATAATCACACAAGGTATATATAACAATTAAATAAAATGTATCTTTTAATTGCTTGATGAAGTATAAGACTGGGAAGTCTTAGCTTTACAAATAGTACTATATTGAAGAATCTATTTTGTCTTCTATACAAATTAGAAGCAAAGGTTACAAAGGCATGGGAAATAAATGGGACTGATCTTTATGGTAGCCTTGAATTGGTGCTGGAGGAAGGGGAGACTCAATAGGCTTTTAGGAAAAGAAGCTCTTTCTACCTTTGTGATTATTCCAAGTTTTGTGTCTTGTTTTCCTCGAGCCACTGTATTTCTAAGAAGTGACCTTTGAATCAGCCACCACTTTCCTCAGCACTGTCTTTTCTTTCACAGGTCTGGCTTTGTGTTTCTCTTGTTATGTGAACTCACCCTGTTCTGACTCTGCCCACCCCCTGAACCTTTGGACCAATGAATAGTAGATGACTGTGCAGTTGGCCCCTATCCCAAAGCCATAGTTTTGTGGCTTTTTCTTAATGCCTACTTTTCCTCCATGTTGTCCTGATATAATGCCTGGCATGCTGAGGAAAATGCTTGTAACAAGTGAACTGTGTGCTTTGTAGGACTTGTTTGATCTCAGGGAATGGTAAATGACTGGGAATCTACCTTGCTCTGGGAAGCCAGGGAAGACTTTCATTTCACCAAATGCTTTCTGCTTTGCTTTGTCCGGTGCTTTCTCTCCCTACAGTAACCCTGGGGACTCTTTTTATCCTAGGGTTTTATTCCAAATGGAATGTTAAGAGGGTTCAGATGCAGGGAGTCAGGTCAGGTCAGTGGGGGTGGAGAGAGGTGTGAGCTTGTCCAGATCTGTGGCTTTGCCAGGACTGTTTTAAAATTGACACAGGGCTACATAAAAAGGCCCTTGCTTTGATCTCAGGGACTTCCTGGGTAGACTGTCTGATTAGATAAAGATCACATAACCCCTCCCCTCACCCCGCCCCATCCTTTAGGAAGTAATCTAAGCTTTGCAACCATTCCTTGTCCTGTGCTCCTGTCTCCTTGAAGTCTGTCTCTGCCTCATTGAGTCCCTCCCTCAGTCCTTTTTTTTCCTATTTAGCAAGAAAATGAGCCTGAGAAAATAGAGCAGTTCTTCCTGCCCGCCCCCCCTTACCCCCATCCCCACTGCTTTAATTCTTAAGTTGTTTAGCAACAAAGCAAAAGCTTTGTTTGAGAGACTCATATGGACTTCGTCTGGTCCTGGGCATCAAAGGGAATTGGTTTCTGTTTGCAACATGGTCAGCTGCTAGGATGCTAGGAAGCATACAAGTTGGCAGGTGGTTTAGAGAGAGAAATGTACTTAGTCCCTGCACTGGGTTTATCAGCCAAGGCAACATGGTGTTAGGCATATGGTGGGGGCCTCTGTCTTGGGGAACAACCTGTAATTGCTTAACTGAGATCTGGAGACCCAGGAGTGCCAAGATGCACTCGCAAACTATCTTTAAGAGTGAAGAACTGAGTTGCTTTTGCCAAGGGAGCAATCTCAGACATGCTTGAATGTAAATAGTCACCAAATTGGAAATTATGTAGGCTGAGTCAGTTTTCCAGTTTTATTCAGGAGCAGAATCTCTTCAAGGCACTCTTTTGCAAAAGGCAATTGCACTTTTAGTCTTCTAAAATATGCTTGCCTAATGGTTTGGTGCCTGTCTGGCAATGTGGTGCTAATCAGGTTGGTGGTGTTGTGTGTGTCTGTGTGTGTGGGGGGGGGTATACTGCACCAAGGCCACTTTGCACTGGGGATTGAAGTAAGAACCTCAGTTATGCAAGGTATGTGCTCCATCCCTTTGAACTATCTCTCTTGCACCTGATATTTTAACTCTGTACTTATCAATAATATAGATAATACACACATAAACAGTATGTGATGTAAATGTGAACTGCTTAAGTCTTTGTGATAAGTCTTAGAAATAACAATTCTTTTGCTAACAGTATTTTACAAATGAGGCAATGAGAAATCAGATATCTTGCTCAAGGTCACACAACTGAAATGTAGTGGATTCAGAATTCAAACCCAACATGTTCAGCCCAAAAATCTCATTCTATTGCCACACCCCAATACACACTTAAAAACTTTACTAAGGGGGCCGGAGCGATAGTACAGTGGGGTGTTTACCTTGCACACGGCCAACCTGGGTTCAATCCCCCACATATTGTATGTTCCCCCATGCACCGCCAGAGTAATTCCTGAGTGCAGAGCCAGAAGTAGTCTCTGAGCATAGCTGGGTAACTGGGTGTGACCCAAAAAACAACAAAAAACCCCAAATATATATAAATACATATATATATATGTACATATACATATACATATACTATACTATATATATGTATATATACATATACATATACATATACATATATACACATTTATGTATATATAAACATATATATTCATATATATACATATATACGCATATATATACATCACTATCACTATCTTCCCGTTAATCATCTATTTGCTAGAGCGGGCACCACTAATATCTCCATATGTCCTGTCTCATGCTAGTAGAACCCAAAGGCATCCGCTTGCTCCAGGAACATAAAGAGCCTCAAACAATTATATTAGGTCACAGGAATGACCTAATATAAATGTTACTGGTAATTGGCATATCAAATACTACACGAGCAGCTTGTCAGGCTTGCCGTGTGGGTGGCATACTGTTGTAGTCACCTCTAAATAAAGCATTTATTGATGAACCGCGTGGTCGCTAGCGGCCGCGCGAGCCGGGCTGTGATAGTCTGGTCTGCTGGGTGGAGTTGTGACGAGATGGAAGTCCGGATGTGGAAAATGGCGGGTCCCATGGAGTAAGGGAGGGTGGTCTGGCTTGTTGTGAGGCTCTGCTGGGGTGGCAGGCCAGGGCTAGAACCTGCTATGCCTCCTGGGTGCCTCACGAGCAGCTGGGCACAGGGAGAGCAAGTAGCAGCTCTGCCCCATGTCTGAGAGTTATATATATATGTATATATATTTGTATATGTATATATACATATACACATATGTATATATGTATATGTATATACATATATATGTATATATATGAATATATATTAAAAATATACATGGAGAGAAAAAAACATGAATTTATGAATTCAACAACATCTAAAACTGTTCATATATGTGAAAATTACCTAACATTTTATGAGGGAGTTCATTGAATGTAGAGATTCATTTATCAGTTTTATGAGCTCTTAGAGAGCTGACTATGTGTGCCTGCCATGAGCTAGACACTGGGGAGCAGATACTTACTGAAAGGTAGGAGGCCCCTGTGTTTGAACTATTGCTTTATGGCAACAGATCTGGGCAGAAAGATTAAAAAATCACATTTCAGCTGAAATATGATTAAGATTTTATATGCTGTGGGACCAGCATTCTGGAACTTCCTAGAACAGAGTATTTTCCTCCTTGAAACTACTTTAGGTGGGCTCGGCGGATGGCTTATGTGAGACCAGAAGGGGGGGAGAGATGGTTGCTTTCTTCCCAGCTGCCTCTGCCGCCTGGAACCCGCTGGGCGGGCTAAGGACTAATACAGTGTGCGATTAGCCCCTGCATGGCGTGGGCCTGAGCCCCACCAGTCCGACGAGGTGACCGCCAAGCCACACCTGATGCCTGCTTGATCTCTATGCATGGGAGTTGATCCCCACCGCCTGAGATTTCTCGGGAGCCATGGACTCAAACTGCAGCGAGAAATTGGTCTTTGTAGGAAAGAAAAGTCAGTCCTAGGCCTTACCCAGGGTTTCCTTAGGGTTCTTGTCTTTCTCACAGAAAAAAAGAATTTTCAGGAGTCGACAAGCAGTGAAGTTAAACAGATTTTATTATGGAGGTTTTTAGGTTAGGGAAGGAGCAAGGAGAGAGAGAGAGAGAGAGAGAGAGAGAGAGAGAGAGAGAGAGAGAGAGAGAGAGAGAGAGAGAGAGAGAGAGAAAGAGAGAACACATGCTCTGGAATCTTCTGCTGGGCCATCAAAGGTTGATGAGGGGGCTAAGGGGCTAAGGGCTGTGCAGAAGGAGGTGGGTCCAGCTTCCTCAGGGACCATTGTTGGTTAATGGTTCCTATCAAGTCTTCATTCCTGGTTCCAAAAGGTGACAGCCTAATGGAGACAGTTCACTGCCATGCACCCCCACTCCTCCCCCCGCTTGCCTAGATCAAAACCAAACATTCATAATTTCTTCTCCAGGAACAGCACGCTGCAGGAGTCTGTCCACATTTAATAAAGAGTTGTGAATTTAATAACCACAAACAGGAGTCATATGATATATCCTTCTGTGGCAGAAAGTACTAATTTTCAATCTAGTATCTATTTTATTTGTTGTAAAATTTTTCTATGCCAACTGGTACACATGACTAGTTCAGATAAAGATGAGATTCCGCAGCATCTCTGACATCTAGTGTGGCCTGATGATGGAATTTTGGTCAACGGATGCAAAAGAAGTATATCTACAACTTCTGGGAAGTCTCACTTTATTTTTTTATGTTTCTGGGGTATGACCACAATGACTGGAGCTTAGTCAGTCATCTTAGACTATGAAGTGGAAATCACTTGAAAAAAAGTAAAACAAAGAGATGAAAGGAATCAAGATTTCATAAATACCTATGACTAACTGCCTCTAGATTTCACTATATCACTGTCTGTATCACTGTCTTCCCGTTCATCATCAATTGGCTTGAGCGGGCACCAGTAACATCTCCATATGTCCTGTCTCATATGGAGACAGTAACATCTCCATATGTCCTGTCTCATGCTAGTAGAGCCCAAGGGCACCTGCTTGCTCTGGAAACATAAAGAGCCTCAAACCATTCATCAGGTCATGGGAATGAGGTATATTGTAATAATATTGTATATAACCAGAAATTGTTACTGGTAGTTGGCATATCAAATACGACGTGGGTAGCTTGCCAGGCTCTGCCATGTGGGTAGCATACTCTTGTAGTCATCTCTAAATCCAGCATTTATTGATGAACCGTGTGGCCGCTTGCCAGGCTGTGATAGGCTCGTCTGCTGGGTGGAGTTCTGACGAGAGGGAAGTCTGGATGTGGAAAATGGAGGCCCTCATGGAGTGGGGGGGGTCGTCTGGCTTGTTGAAAGGCACTGCTGGGGTGGTGGGCCAGGGCTAGAAACTGCTATCCCTCCTGGGTGCCTCATGAGCGGCTGGGCACAGGGAGAGCAAGTAGCAGCTCTGCCCCATGTCTGTGAGTTCCTCTAGATTTATTTTCACAAATAAGCAATGTATTTATAAGCCATATTAACCTTGGTTGATATGGCATCCCTTTTTAAAAAAACTTGACTTTTAATGTATCTTATTTACTTGAATTTTCTAAAGCTACTTACTATTTATCATTTTTTTAAATAACCAGAATTGGAAAGACTTGGAGACTCAGGGGAGGGAAGCAATCTTTGCTACCAGGAGAATCTCTCCTCTCCGGGTTCACCTGAGTTCTAATCCAGAAAAGGGTACTGTGACAAATCTGAGCATGGCATCAGGACCAGAATGGCTTGGAAACTCAGGGGGAGGAAGCAATCTCCACTACAGGAAGGAATTCTCCTCTCCAGGCATATCTGAGATCCAAGCGAGAAGAGCGAGTGTGGTAGTACTGAGTTGCTTTATGACTGCACACTTATTCAGCACACCATAACTCATCATAAACATACAAAAATATCTAAAGGTAGATCGCTAACCACACAAAATACACAAGAAACTACTCCAAACTGCAAAGGTCATAAAGGTAAAGCAATGCAGAAACCCACTAGGCTTAGTGAGTGAACAAGCAAGCCCAGTTGACTCTACTAGGAATAATGATAGATATAACATCTCAGATAAGGCATTTAGGATGAAACTCTTCATGGATTCTTAAGGATGTAAATAGATGCACAAGGAGCTCAAAAAAATAAGAGAATGCACTTGAATAAAATAAGGAGAATATGAGAGCAGAAATTAGGAAAAAATGAGGGAAAATGGGAGCAAAAATACAAGCAGAAATGACAGATCTGAAAAAATTGGTAGGGGACATGAAAAACTCACTGGATGGTCTCAGCAACAGAGTAACAGCTGCTGAAGACAGAATAAGTGAACTCCAGGATGAAATGGAGTGAATCTCTAGACAACAGCTGAAGATGGAGGAGTCTTAAAATAAACCACAGATAGCTAGAGAATATCAGGATGAAGTCAAGAAGAAAAACATAAGAATCACAGGGGCCCCAGAGGGTAAGAAGAAAACAATGATGAAGAAACAATTGTCAAAACCATAGTTGCTGAGATATTTCCAGAGCTGAAGAGTCATACACCCAGATTCAAGAGGTCTGAAGAGTACAACTAGATGAAATCCAAATAAAAACACCCAAGACACATCTTAGATAGAATGACAAAAACCATAGACAGAGATAGAATTATGAAAGCAGCAAGATCAAAGAAGAAATTGCTTATAAATAAACTTCCTTAAGATGGTTTTCCTTCTAACTTCTAAGATGGTTTTCCTTCTGGGCTCGAAGATAGTGGTGGGATACAGTGAAAAAAACTTGATAAAATGAATGCCTCACTAAGAATACTTTACCTAGTCAGACTCTTATTCAGATTTGAAGGAACAATACATTACTTCACAGATAGAAGGAACTTCATTGACTCAGAACCATTGTTACAAGAACTAAATGAGCTACTTTAAGATTAGATAAGCACCACAAGTATACCAACTACTATATAAAGATGGCACAAAGCTCCATTACAATAATCTCTCTCAATGCCAATGGACTAAACACACCAATGAAGAGGCACAAAGTGGCAGGGTGAATTAGAAAATTGAACCCAACACTCTGCTACCTGAAAGAAACACGTTTGAAAAATTTAAGCAGTCTCAAAGTCAAAGGTTATAAAATAATTCTTCAAGTAAACAACCCCTCAAAAAAGCAGGGCTAGCCATCCTAATGTCAGACAACATAGACTCCAGACTGAAGAATGTTATAAGAGACAGAAACAGCAAAGGTCATTTCTTAATGTTCAAAGGATCAGGAAGAATTCACATTCCTAAATGTATATGCAGCTAGTGAGGGACCAGTAAAATACCTAAAACAACTCTAAAGAGACTTGAAGAAAGGCATTACTAGCAACACAACAATAGTTGGAGATTTCAGTACCACTTTTTCACCTTTTAATAAATCAACAAAACTAAAGCACAACAAGGAATACTTTATTTGAGGGAAGATATGGAAAAGAGGAGGTTTATATATATTTATTTACATAAAACATACCTCCATAAAATAGAGTAAGAAATTGTATCAACTATCTTTTCAGATCATGATGCACTGATAATAGAATAGGAATAGAAGGCTAAGCAGCAGATTAATTGGGAGTAATTAAAGGCAAAATTGGTGGGAATGTGGTGAGAAAGGAACTTTTATTCATTGTTGGTGGGAATGTTTTCTGGTTCAGCCCAATGGAAAACAATACAGAGCTTTCTCAAAAAAAAGTAAAAATGTCCTGAAATTTATAAGGAACAATAAAACCCCCAATAGCTAAACAAATCCTTGGGGAAAAAAGAACATGGAAAGCATTGCCTTCCCCAATTTTCAAACTGTACTACAAAGTGGTAGTAATCAAAAAAGCATGGTATTGGAATAAGGACAGACCTGCAGATAAATGAAATAGAGTTGAATATCTCGACTCAGATCTTAAATATATTATCACATAATGTTTGGTAAAGGAACAAGAAATACAAAGTGGAGTAAGGAAAGCCTTTCCAACAAATGGTGCTGGAAAAACTGGACAGCTACATGCAAAAACCAAAAACCAAAACATTCAGATCTCTTTCTCTTTCTGGCACCAGGCACAAAAAGTCATATCAAAATGGATTAAATATATCAATATCAGATCTGAATCCATAAGATACATGGAGAAAAATGTTGGCAGAGCCCTTCATGACACTGAATCTTCAAGGATGAAACGCCATTGACCAAGGAGAGGAAGCAAGATAAACCAATGTGACTTGATCATTTGATCACTTGATATCCCGTTATTCGTCAATTTGCTTGAGCAGGCGCCAGTAACATTTCCATTTGACCCTATTAATACATGAAACAAAAAAGCTTCTGCACCTCAAAAGAAATGATCACCAAGGTATAAAGAGAGTCAACAGAGTGGGAAAATCATTTAACCAATACCCACATTTTGGGGTAACACCCAAAATATATAAGGCACTTGCATAACTTTACAAGAAAAACAAATCCAATCCCATCAAAAAATGGGGAAAGGAAACAAACCGAAACTTCAAGTGCTAGGGGAGAAAGCAGTGGGATAGAGAAGGGACAACTATGACAAAGGTAGTTGGAAATGACCACTCTGGATAGGAACTGCATATCGCTGGACTCTAGTGCTGAAAGTAGGTAAAGGGATATACATGATAACCATTCAGTGTCTGTGTTGCTAACCGCAATGCACAAAAGGATAGAGAGAGAGGAGAGAGAAAAAAAGAGAGAGAAGAAAAGTGCCTGCCATAGAGGCAGGTGGGGGCATTGAGGGGAGAGAAACTGGGGACACTGATGCTGGGAAATGTGCCCTGGGGAGGGATGGGTGTTGGAACACTGTATGACTAAAACCCAATCATGAACAGCTTTGTAATGATCTATCTCATGATGATTCAATAAAAATTAAAAAAATAAAAGAAAAAAGAGACCAGAATTAATTTTCTTTGTTTACAGCCTTGAACCTGATTGATCTTATGCTCTTGAATTGGCAAACACAAAATTGTGCCTTTTGGGGGATAGTTTCTTTTTTGAGGGATAGTGCACACCTGGCAGTGCTCAGGGCTTACTCTTGGCTCTATGCTCAAAGATCACTCCTGGTGGCTGGAGGGGACTCTATGGGGTGCCAGGGATAGAACCTGGGGTGGCCTCTTGCAAGGCAAGTGCCTTTTCCACTGTACTATTTCCAGCTCTCAAATTATGCCATTTTAAATGTCAAAATACCTCTTTCAATACAAAGCTAGAAGCTATGAAAGTCTGCCAATAAAGTCTGAACACCCTTGGGAATTTGAGAAGTATTTTTGCTTAAGCTATGCTCTCCCCTCTTTTCATGGATTCCTTCTAGTTCCAGAACAAAAGCCAACTTTTAGGGCTTCTTTACACCCACCAGCTGTCAGCAACGCTAGGATGGGTGTGTGGGCCTCTCACTGGGGCAGGGTGAGTGGGCTCAGACAGGGTTCAGAGTCATTGGTCACTTTTGTCTGGAGCTGAACTAAGCTCTTTTCTCTGTAGCTTCACCTGCTGACTACCAAGCTTCAGACTTACTTTGGAGACCCGGCGAACTGGCCAAAGTCAGGTGATTCTCTAAGCTCCAATCTTAGAGTTTCTAGCATCACTTGTGCTTTCTTCCCTCTCTGTGGTGCCCATAGCACTGAACATACACCTGCTCACCAGGAGAGTCCTACACAGTCTTTCTGGGAGCATTCTGCTCGGAGAATTCCTTTCCTTTAACCAAATCCCAGCAGCTCTCTCAGTCCTGACTGCATTCCTCTCACCAGATTGATCATTCCAATCCTCACAGGGTCCTATTGATCCATTACTTATCTTTCAGTCAAAACAGAGCTTGTTCCGTGACCTTGCTCTCTATCTTTGGGCTAGAACAGAGCTTCCTCTAAGATCTTGCTCACAGAACATTGAGAAGGACACTGATTGGACCATACATGTCAAAGCCAGAATGAACTCTTTATCTGGTTCCATACAGTCCTACATTGGGACCCTCCTTTTCTGTGGTGTGAGGAATTAGTCAGTCTAAAGGCAGTTGAGGTATTTAGTTAGGAAATATGTCTGAAGACCAGGAGTGACTAATACACCAAATGCATAGTCTTAACTTTCTTTCTTTGTCTATACAAAAGAAAATTGCTCCAGCACAACAGCATGCAAAGGGCACAACATAAAGAGCAAAGCAATATATTTTTTTCTTGGAGACATTTTATTTTATTTTTTTGACTCCCAAATTGATCTTTTTATTAATTTGTATTTCTTTTAAAATTTATTTATTTGTCTATTTATTTATTTATTTATTTAAATTTTTTTTATTTTTACAGTTACAAAGATATACAATTAAAAAGTTCATATTTGGGTTTTGGTCATACAGTGTTCCAGCACCCATCCTGCATTCATTTATTTTTTGACAGTTACAAAAATGTTCATGCTTGGGTTTCAGCCATACAGTTTTCCAGCACCCATCCCTCCACCAGTGCCCACCTCCCACCACCAATGTCCCCGATACCCCCCCTCCCCCCTAGCCTGCCTCTGTGGCAGGTTCTCCATCTTGAGAAAAGTCACTGCACCTGGCTAGGAATTGACACCTGCTGAATAGGAGACAGAGGGCTGTAAACAAAAGAAACCCAACAACCAACCTGGGTTCAATCCCTGGCATCCCATATGGTTCCTGAGCACCACCAGAAGTGATTCCTGGACACAGAGCCAAAATTTACCCATGAACCTCACTAGGTATGGCACAAATACTAAAAAAGAAAGACAAAAACCAAAAATCCTTAAATCTATTCATATTTCATATCATCAGGTACCAGAGCAACTATAGATTTTTGGAAACCCAATCCTCTCTCTTTTGCTCACATAATCTCACATATATACACAAAAAAGAGGTAACGTAGATTTTTCTTTTTTTTGGGAGGGTAACACTGGGCGATGTTCAGGGGTTACTCCTGGCAGTGTTCAGGGGACCATATGGGATGCCAGAGGACCCAATCTGGGTTGGCTGCGTGGGACGCAAATCCCTACCCTCCTGTACTATCACTCCAGTGTCTAGGTTTTATTTCTTAAAGTTGTCATTATGCCTTTCTTTTTTTAGGGAAGGGCTCTCAAGAGGTGCTCTAGAGGTCCATAACCCCCTCCTGATTATTCTGGACCAATCAAACTAGGCAGTTGAATGTTAGGGCCTGACCATGGCATGCTACATAAACCCCACCATGCAGGGATTACTCAGGCCACCCCAACAGATGAAGCCAATCAGGACCTCATCTGGTACCGTCACTCCAGTGCCTTTAATTCTCTTCTTTCCCTGTGTCATGTCTAGTTCTCTTCTCCAGCTCACTAAGTGATTGCTCCCTGTTAGGATTAAGTGAGGCTCCTTTCTCAATTGTTCGCCTTTGGGAGATTCAAACAAGATGTGGATTAGAAGCCTGGGTGTGCCTGAGCTCTGTCTTCCATAATTTCCAATTTCTGACTAGAAGCAGAAACACCTGGAGTGTGGGACTCACATCTGGTTTGCCCAGTGGAAGCCAGACATTGCTTTGAGTCTAGCTGTTTTTGCTCTTTGGTTATTAAGGGAAGCACTTTGGAAGACTCAGTGGGAAAACTTGTGTGCTGGGTCAGCAGTTGTGGCAGGAGGACCCCTGGAGATTCATTTGATTTAATGGAAGAGGGTTCTACTTGAATTTGGAAATTGCACAGATGTTCCTTAACTCTCTCACACACAAATCCAATGCTGGCTTGGTGCAGACCAGGAGGATCAGAGGACACACAAGTGAGTTGATTCCATCAAACAGTGCTCTGAACAGAAGTAGGCAGATGAAATATTGACTGGAACCCAGATTTAAGCATGGACCTACACCTGTGATTATAGCAGATCTTTCCAGTCCTTGAGCCTCTGGGTTCTCACCTGTGACACATTTAGTTTTATTCATGGTGGGGGAAGGACTCCCACAGTGCTGGGGGAATCTCTCAAGCAGTGCTCAGTTGACCTGGGGAACTCCCTGGGGCACTTGGTCAACTGGGACAGAAGGTCCAATGCCAAATCTGGCAAGGCATCACCGCCAGGTCCAGCAGCTTGGGAGGACACTTTGTTGACTTAAATATAAATATACTGGCACTTAGGTGGTGGGCATGGTTTGTACCCTACAACATAAACATTTGCATGCTTGAAAATTCATGTCACTTCAATAAATTAAAAGTTAACAGTCAAAGTTGTGAAAACACTACTGAAAAAAGAGAAAAGAGCTAAAAGAACAGAGCAATCACTTATGACTTAGTGAAGTTGGCAAAACCAAAATTGGTAAATGAGTTAGATCTTTCAAAGGTAGAGTGTCAGCCAATTTGAAAAACCTGTAGGCTATATGTACTTGAAGTCATGCATACGCTCTGCCTAGTTAGCTCCATTCCTACTATAAAGTTGTTAGCTGAGCAATGAATGCTACACCTGGAGTGCTCTAAGCCATGCTGTTTATAAAGATCCTATATTAGAAACCACTAAAACATATATATATATATATATATATATATATATATATATATATATGTGTGTGTTTGTGTGTGTGTGTGTGTGTGTGACTACAAGAGTATGCTACTCGCACGGCAGAGCCTGGCAAGCTACCCGTGTCGTATTTGATATGCCAGATACCAGTAACAATTATAAACCTCATTCCCATGACCTGATGGAATGGTTTGAGGCTCTTTATGTTCCTGGAGCAAGCAGGTGCCCTTGGGCTCTACTTGCATGAAACAGGTCATATGGAGATGTTACTGGTGCCCGCTCGAGCAAATCGACGATGAACGGGAAGACAGTGATACAGTGATATATCATTAGTTGAGTAGTTAATGTAAATGGGGACTGTGATAAGAATAAATGATTGCAAGGAGAAATATGGGAAGGGGAACCTGACAATATGTGTTGATCACAATATGGAAAACCTAAGGGGCATGCATGATTTCATTTAATTGAAATTTAAAATCAGAGAGCACTAATTTAGTAATCATTATTCTGATTAGTTTTGGTAGGAAGTGGTTACTGACTGGAAGGAGAGACCTGGGAGGCGGGAAGTATTTTACTTATTTTATTTTAGAGTAAAATTTACAAAAAGTAAAATTTATATACTTTTTTGGGGCCTTACCAAGAGCTGCTCAAGACTTACTCCTGTTTCTCTGCGCAGGTAGTGCTCCTGGTGATGCTGGGGGGACCATATGTGATGTGAGGTATTGAACTGTGGGGTTGGCCCTGTGTAAGGCAAGTCCCTTAACTCCTCTACTATTTCTCAGACCTGAATTAATTTTAGGTGCACAGTTTAGTGTGCTTTGACAAATGCACATAGCTGCATAGTCATCACTGTAATCAAGATCTAGAACATTCTATCCTCCCTAAGGCCATTTATGACTTTAGCCTTGGGTGTTGACTATGCAGTTGTATTCACTTGAAGCAACTCATTGACACGTGCTCTTGTAATAGAGATACACTTTTCTGAAATTATGTTACATGTCAATAAAATATTCGAAGAGTACTTTAGAGAAAAGATTGACCAGAAAATGGTAATTAGCTACAAATGGCTGATTGGATGACAGAAAGGAATTGGAGAGGAAACACAGGAAAGGTGACTGGAACAATGCATTGTAAAGAGAGGAGAGAAGAACGAATCAAAAGCTAGTCTTAAGTTTTTTCTTATCTTTTTATTTTCTCCTATGCTGCTGGTGCTGTGGATTTGTCTTCTTATCACTGGCTCCTTACTTTCCTTGTCTCTCCCACCCCAACTGCTCATTTATTCTTTATATCAGCAGCAGTTTTTTTCAATCCGGCCCAGGTATGCTGAGCCAGAGACTCTCAGACATGGGGCAGAGCTGCTACTTGCTCTCCCTGTGCCCAGCTGCTCTTGAGGCGCCCGGGAGGCATGGCGGGTTCTAGCCCTGGCCTGCCACCCCAGCAGAACCTCACAACAAGCCAGACCACCCTCCCCTACTCCATGGGGCCCATCATTTTCCACATCTGGACTTCCCTCTCGGCACAACTCCACCCAGCAGACCAGAGTATCACAGCCCAGTTTGCGCGGCCGTAGTGGCCACTCGGTTCATCAATAAATGTTTTATTTAGAAGTGACTACAACAGTATGATACCTGCACGGCAAGCCTGGCAAGCTGCTCGTGTAGTAATGATATGCCAATTACCAGTAACATTTATATTTGGTCATTCCCTTGACCTAATATAATTGTTTGAGGCTCTTTATGTTCCTGGAGCCAGTGGATGTCTTTGGGTTCTACTAGCATGAGATAGGGCATATGGAGATATTACTGGTGCCCGCTCTAGCAAATAGATGATTAACGGGAAGTTAGTGATTAGTTAGTTAGTGATCAGGAGAGTGCACTCAATAGTGCCCCAATTGCCAACTTTCCTCTGAGATTTGGAGGAGGCCTTGACTTTCACTGAGTTCAGGCCTGCAGTGAGGAATGTGAAATATTCTTGTCATAGAGTGATATGTAGAGTGCTGAAATATTTTTGTCATAGAGTAAGTGCAGAGGACCTTGCTTTCTTAGGCTGAGAAGAATGATCATCATATGATTCTAAGGTGTTAAACTTTTGCAAATCTCTTCCTGCTCTTGACTGGACCAGACCAGTAACTTCTGAAGGGAGATTTCAAAGGGGCAAAGCAATCAGTGATGGAGTCTCTATAGTCTCTCCATTGTAAAGATCTCAGTTAAGTTTTGTCAACAGCAGGAACAGTGAGTTACGACTAAAGAAGTGAACCTGCATGTCTAGTGGTATAAATTTTTAAGACTGATACTTTTTCATGTCTGTTACCATTTCCTTCCACTAAAGAATTAAAGACAGATTCATTTAGACCATTCCTTTTCATAGCAAACAAACCAAAGATTTAGCCATGACCTTTGTGAAAAATAAACTTAGCTCATAGAAAAAAATTCCTTTTTCTTTTATAAAAGTCAGGCTTGAAATTTTTATATCCTTTGAGTCATATTCTTGAAGCAACTGGCTGATTAATTCAAGAAATGTTACTTTCCCAATTCAAACATGACATTTTGAATATTATCCATGAATTACATGCCTCAAGAATAAAAGGCTTTTCTGTGGCCATTTAATACATTTTTTTTCCTTTTTATTTGGAGGGCAATCATGAATATCTGGAAGGGTACATTTATTACTCCCAGAACAGATAGAAAATTAGCAAATCATAAAATTCTTACCTAGCTTTGCTATTGCAGCTGTGTCTCAATCTAATCCCTTGCCAATTTCCCTGCCACTAAAATGTTAAGGATGATGTTATTTTGCCATTATAGACAAGGCACTGGTCTTTGTATGTGGGCTTTGCAAATCTCTACATGTAATCTAAAAAATGCATCTAATCTTTGTTCTTCTGGGGGATTCTACAAAGACTGTGAGTACCATAAATTTATTTCTGAAAAAAAAACTAACTTCTGATCCTAGGAAACATCCTGTTTCTTCTAATTCCATATAGTAAACCAATACAAAACCTCAGAAAAGCCGCTGGCTGTAAGCTTTCTGCCTTCCTTAATTTATACTACTGTATTCGGGATCTGTACCCATGGATATATGTTTCTGTATATACCCACCCAGTAATTACTGAAGCAAGCCTTTAATTTATCTGAAATCATGCAGGCGTAATGGTGACAACCCACACAGTTTTCCATTGGAAATTGTAAATGGACGACAAAGAGAGAGAATGCCTTCCCATTTCTTCCCCACACACATTTCCTGGGAAGCTGTTTCATGACTCTTTGTATGTAAGGTTAGAATAATGCTGCTGTTGGGACAGTATTGGAGCAGCATTACTCAAAGTGTGGTACTCAGCAGCAGAATAGAGAAGAGTCAGCAAAGAGATCAATTCAAAAGTTAAGAGTTTTGATGTATTCAGCAAAGTCATTTTTGGTTTGCTTAAGTATAAAACCTGGGAAGTTATTTTGTTGTCATAAAAACTCAATGGTATTAAAATCTAGTAGAACCCCTATCATGGCCAGTTGAGATTAAATTTCCTTTTTTGATAGATCTGCTACAAATAAAGTTTATGATCTCAAAATAGAACATGGTGTCATAGTAATAAACTTCCATTTGAATAGCATGTGTGAAATTGATGTGGGCACACCTCACCTGGGTTTTGGATCCCCTATAGAAGCAAATCCTTACAGGATCTGAGAAAGTAGCTTATTTGGGAGAGGATTTTAGCAAGCAACACTAGGGAAATAGGGAAGCAAAACAGGAATGAGAAGGGGCCAATAAATGTTAACACGCAGGTTGTCATCTCTGGTGGGTAAAGTTCAATTCCACTAGGCGCTGCAGGAATAATATAAAATATGTCAGTCAATTGTTAAGAGCTCCTGGGAGCTCTCGTAACTCCCTGTCACTTCATTCTGCCTCTGAGAAAGCTGAATGGGTCCCAGTGGATAAAGAAAGTCACCAGGCAAGACTTAGGAAAGCTGCCAGTTGAAAACTGAATTGGTCTGAACATATATGGAAAAAGCCAAGCCTTGTGAAGAACATCAAATGCCTCTGCTGAGCAGGTATGACATGTAATATCCCAATTACATGTAGTAAACTGAGGTACAGCATACCACTATAACAAAATGTATAGTGGGCACACCTCACCTTGGTTTTGGATCCCCTACAGAAGCAAATCCTTACAGGATCTGAGAAAGTAGCTTATTTGGGAGAGGATTTTAGCAAGCAACACTAGGGAAATAGGGAAGCAAAACAGGAATGGGAAGGGGGCCAATAAATGTTAACAAGTAGTGTTACACACTGTAAGGATCAGCTTTGGGGTGAAAAGGATCTTTCCTTTGGTGTCGACTTTGGGCCTATCCAGGGCCCCTTTTCCTGGTTTGCATAATCAGCACCGGATGCCAGCTAGTGGTCTGTTTTTGTGGCGGGAGACCAACTGTTCACAGGCTCCAAACTGGACTCCGTTTCCCAGTTTTCCTAGCAAAGCTCCGGCAATTTAGTGGATGTGATACATTTTATCTAATACCTAATTTATGTACAAAAAATCTTTATCAATATTTTCTCTGCTCTTTACTATTAGAATTAGAATATCCTTGGGGCATCCTAAAGACTCATGCCTTGAGGACATCAGAGCTACAGTCTATGTTCCTTGGTTATCATTTGACCACTAGGCCAGAAACATACTCTTTACACTTTAATTGTGTTAAGTCACTACGATTTGGGGTCAACATAACAACATTTAATGCATATGTGACTAAATAATTTACTTTTACCACTTACCAATATCTCATTTCTTCATCACCAATCACCTCAATAGGAAGACTTGTATGTATACTATGGTAACTCTGGCATCTAAAAAAATGTCTGGCAAGTAGTACATGTTCAAGAAATACTTGTCCATGACTAAATACCTA
The DNA here is from genome assembly GCA_021461705.1 of Cryptotis parvus. NCBI lineage: Eukaryota > Metazoa > Chordata > Mammalia > Eulipotyphla > Soricidae > Cryptotis > Cryptotis parvus. The sequence goes on from JAJIBD010008224.1 coordinate 55,432, forward strand.
TACTCAACCTTTTTTTTTCTATTACTCAATAGTACATGATAGCCATATACTAAGAACTTAATATTCCTTTTCTTATTTTGCACAACAGATTTATCAGGAAATTGGAATGTATCAAGCTGATTAACTTATATGCTAATACCCAGAAGAAAAGCTAGGGAACCAGCATCAGTTTTCAGGTGCTTTTAATTAAGCTTTAGACGCCTAAGCCCTCTGCATGTTGGCCAGTGTTGTCTGTCAGGAGCTGTTGCCTGCAGTGCTGGAAACTGGGGTGTAGTAAAGCAAGGGGCATGGCTTTGGCTGCAGTGGTCTCCTATCTGAGTTGGTTTGTGATGCGGAAAGACTAGCTTCTCTTTGTGTCATAGAGCGGACTATCTTCTAGAAAGATCCAGCACTGTTACTCACCCAATCCAAGCAAGTGCTTAATTATGGCTCAAAATCTTGCATAATGAGACCTGAGCAGAGTAAAAAATGTTAGATGCTCTGCCATGTAGAGTGAGACACCATAAATGTTTTGTGCAGGAATATCTGGCAGATTTGTGCAATTTGAACATAAGTAGAGTGACTTAAAGTAACCCCTGGTGAGTGATGGTGAGAAGAGTTAAGAAGAGAATAGAGAAAAGGGTTAAGGTTAAGAGCATGGGCATGGGAGACAATTGGTTCCAACAAGTTTTGTAATCTTTGCAGTAGTGCTAATCTTGGACAAGAGAAAATATCTTGTTGGACTTTTTTTTTCCATCTGTGGTAGTATCCCATGGTAAAGTGTTAGCTGGTTCAGAGGCACAGAATGAGTGCAGCAAAGAATAGTTAGCATAATGCCTATCCCTTGATCTTAAAACCATGGTCTTAGGAGGGAAAAATATACCCCCTTGATCACTGAGCACAATGACAGAAATACTCAAAGAATCATCATGGGGATCCTACTTGGAAAGGGCTGGGAAGAGAGAGAGAAGAGAGAGAGAGAGAGAGAGAAAGAGAGAGAGAGAGAGAGAGAGAGAGAGAGAGAGAGAGAGAGAGAGAGAGAGAGAGCTAGGTGCTTTTCTGACCTCTTATTCCCTCTTCCCACGCATAGCCACTAGAGGGCCTTGGGTATCTCTGCCTGCCCCCGTTCGCTTGCTGGAATGAGATGCCACAGAGACCCAGCGAATTACTAGAAAAATATCTTTTTCTAGGAAGAGGTAGATGAGCAAAATATCCAGAAGCATTTGTGGAGTAGATGGAGAAGCTGAGGATCTGTATTTACAAGTGTATTTACTTTATAGGTAAAGTCACAGACTCCCTACTCATAGGCAAAGCCATGGGCACAGTTGGTACTTTACCTAGAATGACCTGAACCCAAAATTGCAAAAGCTAAGGGTAATTTAGGGACTCCCTTAATGAACATTGTTAATCTTCTGAACATGCAGAACAAAGCCACTGCCCGGAAATTAATCAGAAAACACAAATGTTCAGGCCCAAATTTACAGGCTGGTTTTCCCTCCCTGAGGAGAGCAGAAAAGGACTTGTCTTGGTAGATAACTGCGCATACAAGTCTAATTTTTTTTTCAGAATCAATCATGTTCCCCTGTAAATTAACAATGTTCATTAAGGGAGTCCCCAAAATTACCCTTAGCTTTTGCAATTTTTGGTTCAGTAGATCTATGAGGTACCTTTTTATTTGAGGGCAGGCAGGGTGCATTCCTAATAGTGCTCAAGGCTTACTTGTAGCTCTGTAAACAGAGATTACTCCTGATGGGTTTTGGGGGCATATGTAGTGGCAAGGATTGAACCCAGCTTAACCACATGCAAGGCAAGTGCCTTACTGGGTGTACTAACACTGTAGCCCCAGTCTATGAGATCTGACATAAAGAGCCAAATAGTCCATTGGAAATATTGCTTAGTCATTCTCGCGGTAGTAGGTAAGAACTCTTTTTTTTGTCATCCAAGCTAAATTTTTAGTAACAACACAGATATGGCTCTAACTTGCCATTCTTGTACCTTTGCTCACCACTCTTAACATCTGTTTTCAGAACACATCAAGCTTTTAGTTTCTTGCCCTTCCCCATCCCTGTGTTTTTACTCCCAATGCATACACTTCCACTTCCTCTTCATCACTTTATGGAATATGTCTCCTCTGGGGAACCAAGAGGTATTTCTCTAATTTCTGTCTCTTTTTCTCTCATAGTAACTTGCATGTACCCTTAATAAATCATTTATCGAATGCCATTTTATTGTATATTTTTTTTTCTTTTTGGGTCACACTCAGCAATGCTCAGGTCAGGGGTTACTCATGGCTCTTCGCTCAGAAATTACTCCTGGTGGTGCTTGGGGGAACATATGGGATGCTGGGGATCGAATCTGGGTCAGCCGCATACAAGGCAAACACTCTACCCACTGTCCTATTGCTCTGGCCCCTTATTGTGTATTTTTTTGTCTCCCATCATGCAATTGAATTTCTTATGTGATTTATCTCCAGACTTACCACCTCTAAAGCAATGCATTCCTGTATAACCAACTATCTTTGCAAAAATAGTTTTCCTATATTAGAAATTAAATGTGCTTCCTGATCACTATCACTACCTTCCCGTTCATCATCTATTTGCTAGAGTGGGCACCAGTAATATCTCCATATGTCCTGTCTCATGCTAGTAGAACCCAAGGGCATCCACTTGCTCCAGGAACATAAAGAGCCTCAAACCATTATATTAGGTCATATGAATGACCAAATATAAATGTTACTGGTATCTGGCATATCAAATATGACAGAGCAGCTTGCCAATGAGGGTGGCATACTATTGTAGTCACCTCTAAATAAAGCATTTATTGATGAACCGTGGCTGCAAGCGGCCACGTGGAGCCGGTTTGTGATAGTCTGGTCTGCTGGGTGGAGCTGTGACAAGAGGGAAGTCTGGATGTGGAAAATGGCTGCCCCCATGGAGTAGGAGAGGGTTGTCTGGCTTGTTATGAGGCTCTACTGGGTGGCAGGCCAGGGCTAGAACCCGCCATGCCTCCCGAGCACCTCATGAGCGGCTGGGCACAGGGAGAGCAAGTAGCAGCTCTGCCCCATGTCTGTGAGTCTCCTGTTCAGAATACCTGGGCCAGATTGAAAAAAAAAAACCTGCTGCAGGGTGGGTGTGGATGATCCGGGCTGTGATAGTCTGGTCTGCTGGATGGAGCTTTGACAAGAGGGAAGTCCGGATGTGGAAAATGGCTGCCCCCATGGAGTAGGGGGTCATCTGGCTTGTTGTGAGGCTCTGCTGGGGTGGCAGGCCAGGGCTAGAACCCGCCTGTGCTTCCTGATATTCTGAGTTATGGATTCTTTCCCTACCAATTCATTTGTCCAAAATTCCTTTAGCTGTGAAGAAAGCTTTTCATTCTACAAGTGGGAATAGATTTTAAATATAAATATTCAGTAATGATAAATCCATAAACAATACATTCTCAAGTATAAGTGAATAACATGAATTGTTGGATAAAAACAAGATCTTATTTGGAGAACTGCAGGTAAGGTCAGGAATACCAAAAACAAAAGTATAGTGTAAAGATAGCAAAAATTTAATACAGTAGAAAGAACAATGGGCTATAAGAAAAAAAGATGTGCCCAAAGTAACTTAGGTTCTCCCCATCTAGAAAAGGGATATTTGCATGATGAATCATAATTGCTTAATTTTATCTGGAAGCCTCTTTACTTACCTAGGCTGTCTAAAGCCTTTGGTCTGGCTTGGCTTTCTTCATCCTTTAAAAAGTTTATTTTTTTCTGGGCCACACTGGTTTGCACTCAGGGATTTACTCCTGGCTCTGAGGTATCAGTCCTGCCAGGCCTGGGGAACTAAATGAGGTGTTGGGGATTAAACTTGGGTTGGGCACGTGAAAGGCAAATGCACTATCTCTCCAGCCCCTGCCTCCGCAAACACTTACTTACTCATAGGAGTGGGTAAAAAATTCATGTATGTGTCATAAGCTCCAGAGTCATGGGGACCAAATGCCTCTTGAGCCACTTAATTTTTTATTTTGGGTCATACCCAGCAATGCTCAGGCCTAATCCTGGCTCTGCAGTCAGGAATTACTCCTGGCAATGCTCAGGAGACCATATGGAACACTGGGGATCAAATCCAGGTTGAACACAGGCAAAACAAATATGCTACCACTGTATTATTGCTCTGGTCCTTCTCTTGGGGACACTTCTGGTGCCAAAGATATAATTACTTATACCACTCACCATCACATTAATCAAAGATCCTTTTCCCTCATACTGTATTAGAATTTCTCTTCTGCTATGACTTTGCTTCACTGGAGCTATTTATAGTATTTGTATTAAAAATATTTGCCAGTAACACATTTTTTTCAGGTAAAAAGATTTTATTATGATTTTATTGTATATTCTCTTTTCTTGGAGTTTTGCAAGTAGACTGAATAAGAATCAACTCTTTATTTGTCCTATGTTCCACCCTCCAGAAACCAGGTCACATTGTAATTGCTTGATGCACAAGACTCAATGACTCAATAAATACTTTACAAAAATAATGCAGTTTTCTTCGATTCTTAAAACATACAAAAATTAGGATTTCTTAGATTTGAGACCCTCTCCCTGTTCTATACTTATTTCCTGATACTCTACTAACAGAGAAAATAACTGTTACATTGGTATTAACATTAAATAGATGAAATGTGGTCCTTATTTATTTCTTGGTTTTCTTTATCTACTTTTCCCTTTGTAAATAAAAGTGCTATGCCTATTTTTATGACTGGCCTCCCTAATATTCTGTGAACCTACTAAGATATGAACAGAAATTCTGTTGTCTTGGGCCATTTTAGTAGAATCGTAGCATTAGGTTTTTAAATTTGAAAACTTATTTCAAACTAGGACTCAAATTTGGCCCCAATATTCTTTTCCCTTCCATGCCTTCCTCAGTTTGAGGCAAGAACATTACAGAAGCTGAGATTTTAGCATAGTATCTCATGACTAATATAACATTTGATTTAAGGTAGGGCCTTTCTTGCTTTGAGATATTCGTTTTGAGTTGTTTATGTTTAAAGGAACATTACCAAATTCCCTTTCTCTTCTATTCATCCGAACCCCTTTCTGAACTCTCACAAAAGTGATTATTGTCAGTGACAACTCCAGAGAAAAGGTTATGCTTAAGTCACATTCATATTAAATAAGTTATATATAAAAACTGATGCTCATAATGTTTACAATTTCAGTCTCTTTTCCCTTTGCTTCTCTAGGAAAGGTGGCCTGGGAGGAAACTGAACCAGTCAAGCCCTAGTTTCTTCGGAGTTCTTTGTCCTCATCCTCCTGCCAACTTCACAACTCAGAGAACTTCTAAGAAGGTCTGTAGGCATTGTAGAGGGCACGGGAAACTTCCCAGGGCAATTTGGTACACAACTCTAGTGTAATTTATGAAAAAGACTATTGTGCTATATACAAATATACACCTATGCAGATAAAGGGGTTCTGTCCCAGGTGGCAGATGAGTGCAGTGTATCTGTGTCACATGTACCAGAGTTTGCAACTCTTTAATATTCCCTGGCCTCTTGGAACTGCTTGATATAATCTTCATCCGAGGGGCTCTCTGTGCACTTCTGTCCATTGTTGGGAGGCCGGGCCTCATTATACCTGCTCCAGTCACCCTTGCAGAGAATCCAGGGTAGGACATCCACTTTATAGTGGAGTTCAGCTGAGAATTCAGTGCTGATAAGGTTGGGTGTGCCTGCTCCTTTGCCCCTGGTGATGAGTTGCATGTTGTCACCATAGCAACAGTGCTGGGCAGCCAGAGTGGTGCTCTCCAGAGACAGCATGGAGCGAATGCAGTACCTGGCTGTGGGCTTATAGATCTCCAACTTCTCTTTGGGCCCGCTGGCATCCTTCCAGCGAAAGTCCTTGCGTTTGATGCGATCAAAGATGTCCGCTGTGCTGTAGGCCACCTCAGTTGGGTAGGTGCAGGGGCAGCTGGGCAGGTCATTGATTACCTTGTGCATGTACTTCTTTAAGAATTCACTTTTGCAGCTCATCCATCGCTCACAGCTGTCTGTGTCTGAAAGGGTTACAGAGAAATTTTCAAAACCCATCCAAAAAGGGGGCAACGGGATGACCTAAGTCATCATCATTCCCAGAGTTAACCTGCCAGCGTCCTACTACTGCTAGACCATTACCATCTCCCATAAATGTGGAAAATTAGTTCAAGGCAATCGGTTAGGCAACAGCATTTTCTTTCTAGAGAGTAAGAAGAACTAGAAGAAACCCACGAAGGGGGCAGAAGTGGGATGAAAGGGTAGTTGAGAGTCAGTGGATCAGAGAATGTCTGACATTGAATAGAGTCTATTTTCTGAAAAGAACTTTAGGAGAAAGTGTGCTGACTGATGGGCCAAAGTTCAGAGACTGAAAGGAAGTAAAGGATAAGAACCAAATAAAGACGCATTTTGTTCCTATTGATCACTTGGAACAAAGAGTTTATTTTAGTTTTTGTTCTTGGGTCACACCTGGTGGTATTCAGGGCTAACTAGAGACCATACTCGTGCTTGGGATCAAACGAGGGTCATTCAAAGCAAGCACCTTAACTCCTGAGGCTTTCATTTTCCAGTATCCTGCCCTATTCTCTCTTGTAGGGGTCAGACAGCACCTCAGTCCAAAAGCTCTTCTTGCTGCTCCCTGCTGCCTTCACTTTTATACTTCTCGAGTTTTCTCCAACAGCTCTCTTGATTATCTAATTCCATGATGGTATCTGCTTCTCAGAGGATCTCAACTGACACAGATTGTAACAGTCAAGACAGGGAACAGCAATGAGAGGGCAATCTTGGTAATCACTAATTGCAGAAACCAGAATTGGCCAGAGCAAATGTGGTGTGGTTGTCCAATGCTTAGGGGCATGGAGAACACATTTTACTGGAGGAGGGAATATAGAGAGGTAAGGTGTCAAACGATTTAGATTTGCTCAGGGATTCCAGTGAGCTTAACAATAAAAAACGAAGTACTTTGTCAATTGTAAGACTCGTAGTGAGATACTGTTGTAGGTAGCAGTAGGTGAAATCAAGAGTAGATGAAAGTAGCCAGAGTTTGGGTATAAAAAAGAAAACAGTAATTCTCCAACTTTGACCCAGATGCCTGGAGGTTAAGGGGATTTGAGTAAAAATCAAGTGCCCGGATGGGAGAAGAAGACTTTGTAGAGGAGAGCTCTAGCTTTCCTTCAGTAAAATGTGAAATAAGACTCTCTCTGCGGTGGGCAAGAGAGATACCACAGGGGGAAAGACACTTTGCTTGCATGTGGCTGACCTGGAGTAAGTCCTGAGCACAGTGTCAAGTGTGGTTCAAAACAAAAGCAAAGCAAAACAAAACAATATCTCCCAGGAGCTCAAAAAGACTTGGCCTAAGATAAAAAACATGGGGTCTTGTGCCAGACTACTACTTGAATGGAATCTCAACTCAATTATTTGTAGTTCTGTGATCATGGGCCTCAATGTGACCTCAATGTGCTTCAATGTACTTATTTTTATACTGGGTATAGAAACAGCCTGACCAGGGTTCAGCTAAATCTCAAGAACACAAGACTTTCGTGGTGTGTTCCTGGGTTTGGTTCCCTGGCTTTGATGGCACCTCAAGCACCTTTGACTGGGGGTTGGAGAGATAGTACAGAGGGTAGGGTGCTTGCCTTGCGGTGGCTGACTCAGGATCAATCTCCCACCACCCATACAGTCCCCCAGACCTCCCAGGAGTGATTTCTGAGTGTACAGTCAGAAGTAACCCTTGAGCACTGCCAGATATGGTCCCAAAACCAAACAAACCAACCAAACAAAAAGCAAGTACATCTGACTTGATTATCTCTGGATGTGACGCTCACAGTAAGATAAAGCACAAAATCAGCACATGGGATGTGTGAGTCAGAAGGAAATGCAGACAGGGCTGCTGGCAGGGATAAGCTGAGGGACCTCTCAGTTGGCAGGTCTATGGTTCCATAGCTGTGATTCCCGCCTCAGCAGTCACTGACAAATATGAAAATTCTACTCTGGGAAATGTGTTATAGCAAAGCCGACTGGGGATCGATCTTCTTCAGAGAAAATAGTGTTCTAAGACAATATTCAAAGCACCCTCCTCCTCGACTGGCTTTGTATGTTCTTCCTGGATGGACAGTCACAGTAAATCATGTAGCTATGGAGCACTCACTGACTTCTTTTGTCATACTTACATAGTGTGATGTGTGTGCCCTACTTGTTTTACAAATATTAGCACAATTTAATTCTATAATGACTCGAAATGGTAGTATTCCTACCTCCTACATATTACACACCAGAAAAGCATGTGGTACTATAAAGTTAAGTAATTTGATCTTGAATACAGCCAAATTTTCTTTCCTCTGCTGTGCATCTTCTGTTTGTGCTTTTATATTCTCTGTGCTTTCCCTTGACTTTACCTTTGACTTTGTTGTGTTGAACCAAAGGGAAAGGCTGGTTAACTACAGGAAAGAAGACTGAGGTAGGTTTATTTGCTGTGACTCATCTTCCATAATTAAAGGACGGCTACATTTATTTCTGAGAGTCAGCTCTCTCTCCACACAGCTACTTAGTGGATTCTGATAGTCACTCCTTAACCTAGTTCTAGAATTCTGAGAAATGATCCTTGGCATCTATTTACCCTGTTCATTTCTTGGTCATCAGACCTTCATCAAATGCTCCTCAATGATCCTTTGGAGTATGTTGTATTTGTTCCCATCTAGAATCCAACATACACATACCATCCCTCCTTCTCCCTGTGTGTCCTTAAGTCACACATCAGGAGTATCTTTGTGCAGCTAGGATGCATTCTTTTCCAGGAGAAAAGTAGTTGACACCAGTGAAGTGTGACTTGGGGAGGTTTGAGAAATTCTGTGCTTAAAAAAATCCTGCATTAAAATTTTATTACCTTATGTGTAATGATCACATTTCATCTTTTTAAAGTTTGATGCTGAATCAATTGTATTTTTTTACACAGAGCTTCTAGTGAATGCTCTGTGTGTGTGTGTGTGTGTGTGTGTGTGTGTCTGTGTGTGTACTACGTCCAGCTTAAGAGAGCAGGACAGAAGCATAGAAGATCAGAAAGAATTATTGTGTCACTCAGAGAACTGGGGCAGAAGGACTTATATTTTTCTGGAAAAATAACACAACAGAATGATATCCAAGAAGCAGGAGTTATAGAATATCAAGTAGAGTGCTTGCTTTGCACATGGCTGAACCAAGTTTGATTCATGGTACCCTATATGGTGCCCTGAAAACTACCAGGAGTGATTCTCGATTACAGAGCCAGTCATCTCTGAGCATCATTGTGTGTGGTCCCCAAACAGACAAACACAAAACTAAAAACCCCCACCCCCTAAGTCCCAAGAAAGTATTTTTAAAAAGCAAAATTTCACAACACATGGGGATTAGAATCATTTTCTATTCTTTTGTATTTTTTTTTAATTTGGTTTGGTTTTTAGATCACATCCAATGGTGCACAGGACTTACTCCCATCTCTGGGTTCAGAGATCATTCCTGACCAGATCCACATCATTCCTGGAGGGTCTTAGAAGACATATGGGATGAGAGCGATCAAATCCAGGTGGCTGCATACAAGGCAAGCACTGACCTGATGTACTATTGCTCCTGCCCCAATTCTTCTGAATTTTATTTGTATTATTTATTGAATTTTAATTTTCATAGTATTTGCTAGCAGGATACACTGAAAGCTTACTAAAATATTCACGTGGTAGTGAGTGGCAGGTATAATGTTGAGAAAGCCCCCTCTCTTCTTCTGCTATAAAACTGAAACTACTATTTCTGGATTTTAGTGGCAATACTCAGTGAGGGCTATGAGAAGTGATTCTATGTGGCTTGACACCTCTGGAGAAATAATTCTGTGCTAAGGAAAGAGTGGCTTGCTTGTGGCCATGAAGGCTATATTGCTAGTAGAACACAGAAATGCTGCTTGGCTTTGGTGAATAAACAGAATTTGTCTCTTACACAAAATAGGTACAAGTGAACAAGAACTACGCTGAGAGAATCAGATCTTCTAGGAGGAAGATGAACATTAAATGCTCAGGTTCAAACATTTAAATGAATCCAAGGATGACATTGCAAAAGCAACAGGAATCTTTAAAATAACACCATAAAACACTGAATCAATATTTGGATAGAAAAGAAACAAGTCTTCTTACCAACTTCAAACAGTTTGGTGGCATTGAATTCCTCGCTCCCGCAAGCAGACTCACTTCAGTGGCGGCTGTCCTGAAGGTGTCTTCAATTCCTAAACACAGACAGGAGCCTACTTTTCTCTGGTATTATGGAAAAAGTAACCCTTACCCTTACCAATTTCAAAAAAAAATACACCTCAACAAAGCTTTTTTTTGTATTCATTCCTACTCAAGGGCAGAATCTAGCCAAAAAAGGAAACAGTAAAAAGCAGGTAGTAGGGCATAAAATATATTGAAAGCCCAGATACCATTGCAGCATGAAATCAGATCCAAATGTATGAAATGGACCCCATTCACTGCAGCCCAAGGACAGGGATGTGTAGAAACATGAACCAGAATGAAGTGTGGTGACAGGGTGGCAAATTAACTGGAAACAACAGAGAATAGCGGCTTGCTTAATTGTTAAGATCATTCTTAGGGACTGGCTGGTTCAAAACATTTATAGCCATGTAACAATGGTGAGCTGCTATTTCTCTGTGTGACTCAGTTTTTACCTCGGTAAAATGGGAGGAAACTAAACAACCCACCAGATGGAGCTGAGTGGATCAAATAAATTAAAACTTAAAATATTTGTGGGCCAAAACCTAAAGTGCTTATCTCACATGCAGCTGATTCATTTTCTCACATCACATATGGTTCAGTGAGCACTGCTAGGGGTCACTCTGAGCACAGAGCCAGGAATGGCCCCTAAGCACTGCCAGGTATACCACCCTCCTCACACCCAAATCAAAAAATCCACTCGTAGTAGTAACTGGTGTTCATAGTTTTCCTTTAAATGTTTATCTAGCTCATACTTAAAGATGCAGCAGTTCATAGTCAGGGACCAGAGATTGAATTTTCTAGAATTTAAAGGATTGCTAACAAGACTTTGAAAAGAATAACCTGGGTTGGTCGTTATTCAGAATCCCCAAACTTCTGAGCAACTCCTTCCTCACTCCTCATGCTATGAGACCTACTTAGGCTTCATTTACAATCAGAAACCTTTTACATGGAAATTTAATGCAGTCCAGAAGAGGCAGGAATGGTGGAACATGGATGATTCATTGGTAATCCTGTTAAAATTTGATTTTCTTTAAGGGATTCTCTCTAACTTTAGGGAAAGTTCCTCAAACTTATTTCTACAGTTGCCTTAGGGGGACACTATTTCTTTTGGTGGTCTTGGGGATTTAATTCAGGGCTCCAGAGCCTCACAAGTGTAAGGCATGTACTCTACCACTGAACCACATCTTCAGTTCAGCCCTCAGGGTACACACTTTCACAGTGTAATTACTACCAGACCAGAGAGACTTCTTCCATGATTCTTCCCAGTAGAGCTGAGAATCAACAAACCAAATAATAAAATACGGAGTAAGGACAGAGACCATGTAAAAGGAAATCCTCTTAGTTCAAGGGAAGCCTAAAAAACAGGAAGATTTAGGAAAAGAGAAGAAAAAATGGAAGAAGAGCGGAATAAGATAAAAAGGGAACCATTGATCACACTGTCCTCAGTGGTGAGAGAAAACAAAAAAGAAACATTCAAAGTGGCAGCAAAGAGAGTCTTCTAATAAGACAACTGAGACTATTATGTCCCCAGGTCTGGAAGAGAAAACAATAGGCAAGTCCCAAAACTTGACATTAAATCACACATGTAAGCATGTGTGATATAGCAGAAACTTTCCCTTCTGATAGATGTAGATTAATGCTCAAGAACATGGACTCCTGAATTAGACTGCCTAGGTTTAAATTCTAGATTGATCACTTACTACCCACTTTACTCTAGGCAAACAAACACTTCTGCCTCAGTTTATGTAACTATCAAATGGGTACAATAATAAATGCCCATTTCCCCGAATATTATGAGGATTAAATGAAAGAACATATAAGATAATCTTTTTTTCTTTTCTTAAATTCTATCTAGGTATTTAAAAAATACTCCTTTCTTAAATATAAGAAAAATCTTATATTTTTCCTAAACTATATTCTTTTCTTAAATTTGATGTGTCATCTTACATACTCTTAAATCACTTGTACACTTTCACTTGTCTTCCCGTTATTCATTGATTTGCTCGAGCGGGCGCCAGTAACGTCTCCATTCGCTGGGAATGAGATCCCAGAGTCACGGCAGAGGCTGGCAAGTTACCTGTGGTGTATTCAATATGCCAAAACCAGTAACAATAATGGACCTCATTCCAAACATACTCTTAAATAGAATTCTTAAATTCTATTCTTCATAAGCTTATCCTCTTTAAATTTTTTCTTCCTTTTTAGCTTATCATTTCATTGTCTTTATGCTTCACTCCTTATCTTCATTATCATTTTCTTCTTTTGAATTTCTTCCTGCTTTCATATTATTATTATTATTATTATTATTATTATTATTATTATTATTAATTTATTTCTACCAACCAAAATTCTATTTTGCCAGATATCCAACTCAATTTCATTATGATGAACATGGGAGAGATCATAAAAGGCATCTTGTTAGTTTTGCTCTACTTTTGAAATCTATCATACTACTGATGAGAAGTCAGAAGTACCACTTATTTCTTATTTAGAATTTTGTTAATTACTGGTAAGCAGGACATAAAGTGCAAAAATTTATATATTAATACTTAAAATTTACCTCTACTAAGAAAAAAAATATGTCACTTGGCTAAGTTTAATTTGGCAATTTATAGAAACTTAGAAATTACTCAGAAGTGGTTTGGGGATAAAATGAGTGAAAGAATGCTTGTCATGTATATGTAAGGCCCTGGTTCAATATCTAGTATAGCTGCAGAAAAAAAAGAAAAGAAAAAAGAGAGAAATAAAAGACTATATGTACGGAGAAGAAATAAAATCAAGTGACTGCCATTTTTCTATAACTGACATTTGTCTCCAGGTTGAAAATTTACATAATTGTAAGGACACTGAAATATATGAATTTTTAAATTGAAGGGAGTAATAATGGCTCATGATAATCTTTCTAAGAGGGTGAGTAGTACCAAGCTCCTGGGGTGCTGGAAAAATGCCGGGAATAGGACCAACCTTAGGTACAATTTGGGACACTTTTTATTTGTTCACCGAAGAAGCTGGATTTTGTGCCCAAGAGAAGGTGCAGTGAATGGGGTGCTTGCCTTGCTTATCTGGCACCTCATAAATTTCCCCAAGTACTGCCAGGAGTGCGCGTGATCCCTGAGTCAGGAGTAAGCTCTAGACACTGCCAGGTATGGCTCCAAAACTATATAAAGAAAAAAAAAAGCTAGAATTTTAGGAGGTGGCTCTAGGTAATTTTCTTTTTATCCCTGAGAGGGGATGGTAGGTCAAACAAGTTTAGGGACCTCTGGTTTATACAATTAATAGACTGCAGGTGTACAGTCTTTTAAGTCAACATTTTGATATATTATATGTTTGTCCCCAGAACTCCAGTTTTTATCCATCACCAAAAAATTGATCTCTTTTACCTGGTTTACCAACCTCTTCCCCTTTAGACTAACCACCATTATGTTTTTATTATCTAAAGATTTGTTTTTTATTAGTTTGCTTCTTTTATTTATAACACATGAGTGAAATTATATGGTGCTTTGGTCATTCCCTACCTTAGTGATTTGTCTCTTCAAGCTTAACATCTTTAAGTTTCATCTATGTTGTTGCAGGATGGTAGGCTTTTCTTTTTTGAAACTTTTTATTGTGTACATTATAATAGTATTTTATTGTGCACATGATTCTTTAGTTATTTATCTTAGAAGAGCGTAGATTTTTTTTCAACATTTAGCAATTGTGAATAATGCTGCAGAACCACCACTTCTTACTGTGTGTGTGTGTGTGTGTGTGTGTGTGTGTGTGTGTGTAAGTGGGGGGGTCTCCCAAGCAATAAGCACAGGTTCTAAGGGTGATACTTATGAAATCAGGCAGGGTCTGGTGATGTGATGCTGCTCAGATCTGGTGGTGCTGGGGTCTACCAGGACCATCTCAATACCAAAGAGTATTTGGGGACCACCAGGGCTGCATCCACAGAGTTGTATTGGAGGTGACTCAGTATCAGGGATCAAACTTGGGATCTTCGGCCTGCAAAGCATTTGTCTGGTCCTTTGGGTGATCTCCTTAGCCCCATTTTCTACAAGTGCCTCCTAGCTAGCTTACACATGCAATCTGATCCCTCTTCTCTCTCTTTTCAGAAACTCCTTTTATCTTCCACTTCCTAGTTGTTGTTGTTCAAAATCTGAGCCTTATAATTTGAGAACAGAGCTTCCAGGGATTGAAAAAAATAGTTTGGGGTGTGGAGATCAAATTTTATGTCTATAAAATTTCTTTCAGATGAGGCCATTGGAATGTGTGGTTTCTTGGAAGGGGTTAAAGTATTATTTTAGGCTGGCAGTCTACCTGACAATGGGGAACACATAACACATGTAAAACTACATGCCAGCACTTTTTTTTTGCAGGCAGAGACCATATATTTTAGGCTTTGTGGGTCATAAGTGATCTTGGTTGCATATTCTTCCTTCTCCTTTGCTTCTTCCTTTTTTTTTTTTTACAACCCTTTAAAACTGTGTGGGTCATACAAAACCAGGCTGTGGTTTTAACAACCACTACTAGAGACAGTAACAATTATTTCTCACTGCCTATGGCCTCTCACCAAGTTTTCAATTAGTAGTTTTTTAAAACACTGACAATGCAGTTTGTAGTGATAAATAACTGCCACATTGCCCTGGTTTGTTCCCCTGGGAGCTTTTTGCAACTCTAAGGCATTATAGACAGGTCTTGTTGGTTTCTCTGGAGATGATTGTAAAGCCTCTCATCCCCAATTCCTTATCAGATCGTGCATGTCTGTCTTCATGTGCCTCCTCAAGGCCTAACAACCCCAAATCCCACATCAAAGGCCCAAGTGAATTAGAGTTCTTCCCTTAAATTAAGTTAGTGTGTGGTGACACTGTCTTCTAGGTCACAACTACTGAGACTGCACTGTGCGTAAGAGTCAGAAAATCCATTTTTCACTCATTAAACCCATTACCAAGCTGTCTCAGTCTGGTCAGGATTTTTATTAGGAAATAACTGTCTTTTATGATGTCAACTTCCATAAATTTTTAAAAATATAAATTAAATGATAGTCAATGCAAAGTTTCCATGAGAGTTAGACTCCCATTTCTGTGTAAACCCACCTGGGCAGTTTGGACGGTCACAGGTCCTAGATTCTGTAGCAGTGCACGCAGTAGCCACAGGACCTGGTTCGCTTCTGGTTACCATTCCCACAGGTGACACTGCAGACAGACCAGAGGCTCCAGTCACCCTCACCGTCTGTGGAATCTGAAAGGGAGCCAGGGACACAGTCACTAATTTCATTCACCAGCTCCGAAGTTCCCTCTGTTGCACAGGCTGCCCATTGTTTTACAGTGCTGCAGATCTATGCTAGAAATATATGGTAACCTGTTTCCTTTGGGGCATTAGATTCAAGAAGGCAGAGACACTGACTGAGGTTTGGGGCACATTGATGATTAATTCCAAGTCCTGATCTGAACCCCCAGAGGATGCCCAGTAAGTGTTTGCTGAGAATGCATACATTTGCGGACATGGGTAATGGAATAATATCTTAGATAGTGTCCAAAGATGAGTGCCACTAGCTCCTACCCTTGCATTCCAGCAAAAGCTGACTAGACTTTGGCCTTCAGAGGCTTGGTAGATTATAACTTTTGCTCTGGGGAGTCTAGTTTCTGTGAAAGAAGTAGAAGTTGAACCTATAAATTAGGTGACTATAGGTTAATATATAATGGATTATTCAGACCTTGGATATGTAAGTGAAGCTCTTCCAACCTTATAGTCCTTCCCAGAGCATAGCAGAACGTAGCTTGTACAACAGGAGTAGAGCAGCTATCTATTGGGACCTCACTGGAGCAAAGTGTTTGCTTATACTGTGAGTCACTGGATCAGGAAAAAGAATAATTTTGTATTCTGTAAGAGGGCTTATTATTCAGCAGACAAAAACTAATATTTAATGATGGATCTCAAAGTGGTCCTTTTGATCCATCACTCAACCTCCCTCCAATATGCATCCATTCACACTCATCTATTAAGTACAGCTGGAGAAATATGGATTCGATTATTTCAAATACGGCTGAGGAGAAAGCTCAAAAGGCTGAAGTTCCTATTCTGTATGCAGGAAGCCTAGGGCAAATCTCTGGCACCATCTGGTCTTCCAAGTACCACCGAAAGTGATCCCCAAATCCACACTGGTATATATGGCTCAAATACCAATAAATAAAAAAACCCAAAAAACTTTCTAAAGACACCAATCCTGATGGAACTAGTATGTAAGTGATAAAAGTCTAAAAGTAATAGATAAACACAAAAGATGACTAAGTTATATAGTATATTAAGAATCCATGTTAAGTGGGCGGAGCATGCACTACACTATTTAGATTATCCTCTTTTCTTTAAAAGTACAGATACTAAGAGAGATAGCTCAACAAGCTGAGTACATGTTTTGTCTGTTGGAAGAAATCCAAAATAAATAAACAAACATATACTAACACACATACACAGTCAAAGGAAATAAATCCTGGAGTGGTTGGGTGACTTAGCCACAATCATAAAGGAAACAGAAGGAAAGAGAAGAATTTAGCACGTAGTCCCAGATCTCTGAAGTGTGATGATTCTCTCTGCAACATCTCCAGTCTTTAAGAATTCCTTCTCGACCAACCAAACATTCCTATGCTACAAGGCCTCTGCTGGTGCCAAGTGCTCAGCTACAGGCATCTGTTTTGCAGGGAAGGGGTCCTTTATTTTCATAAGAGGTTGTGGTGATTGGTATTACATAGGCCCAGCAAGAATGTCATCCACACATGTTTCTACCTGAGCTGTGGGTCTGTGCCAGCCTCTCAGGCTGTGTTTATATGGCATTCATTCTGAACACGCCACAGGCCAACCCTAGATGCTGAATCTATCAGTTCATTCACCAGAGTCGGGGATTTAAGGCTGTGCCCTAATCCAGAGCATAGAGTTTTCTTACCCCTCATCAGTCCCCAGTGCCACCATTCACTCCTCTGCCCTCCCCAAAAACAATGCCTGTCTTCTAAGACAACTTTGTCTTATAAGAAATGGGTTTCCCTATAACATGGGCAAGCTGATCTTTGAAGCTATTGTTTTGTATTAGGGAGTCGGATAGTCTTCCTGACATTATTTGCCTGCTTCATCTCTCCCATCTCTTTGTGGGTATCAATGCTCAGAATGGGAGAGACATGATTTCCAGAGGAAAAAATCATTGAGCTAGTGGCAACTTCTGCTCTTTAGGTCCTCTGTGGTCTGGTATCTCTTGGCCATTGACTGAAAGCAGCAGAGATGTGCTTGGAACAATTATACAAACTTTTGTCAATGGCGACATCCAGGTGGGGGTGTTTTAAGCACAGATGGACACAATTACAGACTGCCTGAACCATTGAGACAGACTGTTAAAAGTCACAAGTCACAAGAAAAGGTGATAATATATTTAAACTTAGTATGGGGAGGCACTGAGCCAGAAAAATTAACTGTAAAGATAGAATTCATGTGCTGTGATATTCTGCTTGGCTCCACAGAAGGGGCACCTTAACCATCTAGAAATCTCCTGTAACATTTCATTGCTGTTGGACTAGTATTCAGAGATTCCATTTTAGGAAATAACTTCTGGAACTTTTAGTTCCTGTGTTAGATACACCTGAAGCTTATATTGGAATAGGTGCATGATTTAATATCTCATTTGGTTTCTTGACTTTAAGTACTTCAAATTTTAATACTGTGTCAGATTGTGTGGAAAATGACTTCCCCAATCTCTCTCCATATCTGTCTCCCTGGTGACTCCCGCCTGATACAGTGCCTAGTGGGGGCCAAGTGACTTGCTCTGACCAATATGAAAACTGAAAATATGCATCAAGCAGAGGTGGGGAAAGTGCTTGCACTTTGTATTGTGCAGTAGGGGACTTTTCTGCCACCATGTGAAGAACTCAATTAGCCAATTAGTTCCTTTGGAGGGCAAGGGACCTGATATCTCAGCACCCCACAGCTAGAACCTTGTTATATCAAAGAGAGTAAAAGAAGAATAGACCAGACAGTCACAGCCAAAGCAGCCCAGAGCTGAGTGGTTCATAAAACTTACAGAATCAGGAGAGAGCTGCATTTGTTCTTTCAAGTCACTGAACTTCAAGGGTGATTTCTTAAGCAGCAAAAACTAATGGTTATAAATACCTCAACAAATTCTCTCTAAAATATGCTGTTTCGATGACCAGTAGACCTGGGAACCACAAAAGGCTTACTATTCCAGCCAGTAGCTTTCTCGATCTTTTTAATTTTATAAAGTGGTGACAAAATCTTATTTCTTTGCCAAACATTTTTTCTACATGGCTTAACTAAGTTAGGCGGAGCACAATTAGTCAGTCATGTGATAAGGTACTTTCTAGGCTTCCTACAACAAAGCAACTTCCTAGGGAAAAGTGTGCAAATCAGCTCTTCTCCCTAAAGCTTCTAGAGAGCACTGTCCCAGATAAGTATCCCAATAATGACCTTCGGCTGAGAGAAGTTTCTATTTGCTTCAATGGCCACAAAGGGAGTTATGACTTTGGAACAAAACATTTAGGATTGTTTTCCTTTCTGTTATGAAAGAGAAAAAACACACAAAAAACCAAGCCTGTTCTCATTTGCTCACCCTACTAGGCAGTGCTAAGAGCAGAAAATGAATGCGAATGTCAGTAATTGCAAAGGTAACAACAAAGACAGTAGAAGACAGACCCTGTGAGTTTGGAGTTTGGAGAGCGCCTATCTGTAAACATCAAAGAGTTTAGTGAGGGAAAAGAACAATCCACAGGGCAATGGGATCAGAGCAGGGTTTCAAGGATGTCATTTGAAATTTTAAAGTAGTCATTATATAGTTTCCGGCTCTAGGGTTCTTTGAAACAGTTACAGTGTTTGGGTCACTGAAGTGACTTGGGTCTTGACTCGGTCATTGGCAATACTCCCCTTACTTAAGATGAGAGAGACTGCCAGTTATTGAGAGCTGGTTTTAATTCCTCTCACAATTCCACAAGATAGCAAGAAACATTCTCCATCTATGAGTGAGGAAACTGACTCTCAGAGAAGTACTTATTGACACACAGCTCAAATTTAAAAGAGCTTGAATTTCCTCTAAGACGTCCCTCACTCTCCATCTTCACTTGTTTCCGAGTGTATATTCTGATATCTCAGCAGCTTTGATCCTTGCCTATGTGGACCTCCCCTTCTTGAAGACACCCACTTATGTGATCATAATTCAAGTGAAAAAGAAACACCCTTGACAAAAAGAATCACTGTGAAATCTCCTATTAGAATGGGCCCCGACAGAGACATAGAAATATTGTAAAGAACTTTGCCCTAATCCATGTTACAAAAAAGTAGGGTCTGGGGCTGGAGCGATAGCACAGCGGGTAGGACGCTTGCCTTGCACGTAGCCGACCTGGGTTCGATCCCGGCTTAACCCAAAAGCAAAAACAAAAAAACAAAAAAAAAAAAAAAACAAATAAATAGGGTCCATCTGGGTTTATTATGTGAGTTACATCGAACCATTTGGGGAATTAGTATAGTACTGTTCAATAGAAACATATATTTGGACTGTGCTCTGGATGATCTTTAGGTATTCACAAGGAAGAGAATTAAAGTGTAATTTTAATTGACTTTTACTTTTATTTGACATTTTAATTTAATTAAAACACAGTTGAACCAAATAATAGTTCACATGTGTTTTCACAATTAGAAATAGATCTGTCTTCTTTTGTGGTTTTATAATTTGTTCTGATTTTCTTTTTGTTTTATCTAGGACTTAAAAAAAATACTTTGGTCAAAGACACTGATTTTCTTTTTGTGGGGAGAAGCATACCCTGAACTGCTTGGGCTTTATTCTTGGTTCTGTGCTCAGGAATCAATCCTGACAGCACTTGAGAGACAACACGGGGTGCCTGAGATCAAACTGGGTTGTCTGCGTGCAAGGCAAGTACCCTACCTGTTGTAATATCTCTGGCACTAATAAACATAGAAATTCTTATTTTGTTTTTGGGCCACACTGTCTTACTCCTGGCTCTGCCTTCATGTATCACTCTTATCATGACTGAAGGGACTATATAGGGTTTTTGGGATCAAAGTCAAGTCAATTTCATGCAAAGCAAGCACCCTACCCTCTGTACTATCTCTCTGGCTCCAGACATTGAAATTTGTATTAAAAATACTGCCTTCTGGGGCTGGAGCGATAGCCCAGCAGGTAGGACGTTTGCCTTGCACGCGGCCGGCCTATGCTGGCCCAGGTTCGATCCCCGCATCCCATATGGTCCCCTGAGCACCGCCAAGAGTAATTCATGAGTGCAGAGCCAGGAGTAACCCCTGCGTGTCGCCGGGTGTGACCCAAAAAAAAAAAAAAACAAAAAACTGCCTTCTGTGGTAGCTTTGTATATCAAAACCATAAATGCCAACACTATTTTAACTATGTTACCTAAATAATAATTAAAAAAAAGAAGAAAAGAGGAAACCCACACCTTCACAAATCTAAGATCAACATCATCCAAAAGACCAGTTTTAATATCTCTTCGACAAGGCAGCTAACACCTAGGTACAGTGGCTCACTTGCTTTGCTCCTGCATGAACATCACCTTTCTGGGCTGTATATTCTCTCCTTATCCTCCACTGCACTCAAGTACAGGGATGGATACTGAGAAACTGCACTAGAACGCCTCATTGATGGAAATGACAGAGGGGCCACTCCATCTGATGCTGTTTAGAATTTTGGAAAGAACAGCCTCCCTTGGGAGTCTTTCAGAGAGGCAGCTAGAATTCCTTTAGTTTTCAAATGCACCCCAATATCAACAACATGTTTAGAGTCTCTCTATTCAGAGCCAATGGAGCCCACTGCATCTGGGATCCCTCCATTTTCCTACTTTGGCTGCATCTAAGGCTGGATTTGGAGTATTGGAGTTTCCCAATTTGGAGTATTCCCCCCCCCCCCTATTTTGTGCCCATGAGATCTGAGAAGCAGTGCTTTACAGGGAATATAAGAGCCATGTTTCTAAAGTGGCAACTGTTATTTGGTTGATTGATGGGGATGTTCCTAAGAGTCTTGAAATTGTAAAAAGGGGGGATTTCTCCCTCACCTAAGGTGGCTATGAGTTCCAGACACAGGGAGTGCTCAGGCATTCTGGGGGGTGAGGGAAGTTGAGAAACAACATTAAATGGCTCAATAGAAACATATCCCAATTTTAAGACAAAAATGAGTTTTTTTGGGGGTGAGTGGGGGGGTAGGTTATACCCAGTGGAGCTCAGGGATCACTCCCAGCTGCACTTAGGGGACCATAAGCAGTGTGCTATGGATCAAACTAGGTTCGCTGCATGCAAGACTAGTACTTTACCTCTTGTACTACCTCTTAGACCTCAGCGAGCTTTTGTAACAGTCATGAGTTTGGCAGAGCTTACTCTGTAAAAGCTTTAAATACAAAAGTGCTTCTCGAGGTGATTTTCAAACTTTAGTGAGTTTGAGAAACACGCGGTGACCTTAGTTGTCAAAATGAACAAGCAAAAAGAAAAGAGATTCTGGACCTCAGGCCTGGCCATTTTGACTCAAGACATAGAGAAACATAGGCCTCATACAGGGCTGCACACCGATTCCATCATAGCATCTTGAAACAGGAAAGCTTGGATTTCACACTGCAGAACTGTAGATTTATTAGCTCAAAGAGGATTCTGGGCAGAGGGATTTAAAAAAGTCCACTGGATGAGAATAATGAGCAACGTAGGCTGAGAAACACTGACCTTAAATAGCGGTAATCAATACACAGAGCTCCTCAGAGGTTACGTTTCCAAACATAGGTTTTGGGGATCCACCTCAGTGTATGTGATCTAGGAGTTCTGGGACAAGGCCTGGAAATGTGAATTTCTTTCAAGATCCCAGTTGATGTTGATACAGCTGGTTTGGGGCCTATCCTTGAGGATCATTGGACTGGCATAGGGAATGGGCTTGAGTATAGAATTGGCATCTATAAACCATAAAACCAGAGATTCTGATGGTAAGAGTCTGAGCTCCAGTCTCAGAAACTCTGTTCTGTGTGGGGTGGGCAAACTGTTTAAACTACAAACCAGTTCAATGGACTTGTCCTTCAACTCATATTTTTCAATTAAAACATTATCTCGTGATTCATTCTTCTTTCCTTAAGGATCTATGATCCTCCCAACTGTCGCCCAGCCAGAGAGTATAATAACATAAAAAGACAGACAGACAAAATGTCTGAGACAATTTGATGCTCAAGGTCAGCTTGCTTAATATGGCAGAATTCAGTTTTCCTATCTGTCAAATGGAATACCTGCTTTGGAGAATTCAAAGATGGATAGTACATGGAAAGTACTATGCGAATACTGACGTCTCTTAAAAAATGATAAATTAGACTTCTGGGTAAGGAGAAGGTTCATTAGCCTCCTGACGGGATGGGGCTGGCAGGCCTCTTACTGGGCTCCTTAGTATTTGATATGTACCTCTCTTAGGGCACACTTTTGGTCTCTAAGTTAATTCTGCCTCCCCCACACCCCCATACACAGATAGCTGAGATTCCCTCTCAGAAAGGACTGTGTCTTTTGAGTAATTCTCACACAGTGCCAGGCACAAGACATGCTCCTACTAATGTTAAGCAACTAAATGATGAAGCTGGAAAAATAGCCAAAAATGCTCTTTGGAGTTGCCTAGGATCTTCTACTAGCAGACTTTCCAATATGCAAGACTTTCTTCAGAAACAAAAGAGGCAAAAGGTGTGAATGCAAATGGTGGTGGATAGTCATTCTCATCCTCTACTCTTGGCTCTTAAGAAGGAAAATGATGAAGGTACAAGAATAGCCCATTGGTGGATGCATGTGCAAGACCTCAAACAGTATTATTTTTTTAATTTTATTTTGAGGAGGAAGTTTCCCAAGTAGTGCTCAGGGAGCTTTGCGTGATTCTAAGTACCAGTGATTCTCAGCTGGTGGCCAATGCTGGCATCCAAGGATGAGTTGCTGCTTTAAGGTTCATCAGGGACACCCAGACAGAACTCAGGGGTCTCCAGGGCTATTCAAAGCTGCCCAAGTCAACACTTGTGGGGGGCCACATGGTTTAGGTACCTGCTATCACTCATCTTATCTGCTCTACTATCTCCTAGCACTATGGTATTAATTCTTCCATATTCTCAGTTGTCCTTGGTCTGACAGTTTAAACCTAATAGTTCACACCTGGCAATGTGACACTTGGTCAGATGTTTAGTGTTTACGAGCTAACAGAGCTGTACTTGGCAGTGTTCAAGAAGCCATGTGTCACAGGGGATCAAATTCAGGACTCTGAATATGTTAAATACGTGCTCTACCATTTGAGCTACCTTCCATCCCTCAAACTTTCTAATTTTAGGGTGAGGGTCTCTCAAGCAGTGCTCAGTACAATGGCTCTTTCTGGTAATTCTCAGTCAATCCGTTGAATGTTCAATGCAAGACAATGGTGCCCTGTGGTGCCAAGGGTGGTATAAAGTCACCCTGGCAATAACTCAGGGTCACCAGGAATGTACCTGTGATGCTCAGAGGACTATATGGTAGTAGGAGTCTAATAGGAGTCAGCTTAATGGAAGACAAGTGTCTTAACTCCCGTATTATCTCTCCAACACCTCAAATGTTCATATAACACACTGGACAATCAGGGGACATTATGATTGCCCATGAAGGCTAACCAGCAGCTTGTCAAATATGTTGCTGCTTCTTCTTGAATATGATTTTCAGCCATAGTCATATATGCATAAAGCCATATGACCAATTCTTAGCCATAAAATTTAAGCAACTAATATATATATATATATATATATATATATATATATATAATCTAGAGATATATATATATATATACAATCTCCAGATTGGCACTGTTAAGAGGAGATGGTGTGTATTTTCAGGTTTTTTCTCTTGTCTGCCACTGATATACAGAGCTTCAGTAGATTAGGATTTCACAACTGGAGATCAGGAGGGTTTCCTATGGGCCCTCAGGATATTACAAAGGGACCACAGGTGAAAACCACATAAGTAGGGGACTACATATGGCATGTGACTAGGGGGATAGCCAGAAGGTCAGAGGGGTTGGAGGAACAAAGGGGCCCCAGTTGGAAACTGTTGAGAAACACTGTGGTGGATACATCTCAGACCACAACAACGAGTGGGGAGCCAAGATAGAAATCTGAGTCTCTGACTAAATGGAGGTTAGTTTCCCCTATCCTATCTCTGATCCCAGCTCAAGTGAGAAATAAAATTTATTATTGTTGTTATTATGATGACTGTTTTTAGACTACACCCAGCAGCTCTCAAAAGTTATTCCTGTGCTCAGAAGTGACTCCTGGAGGTGCTCGGGTACCCTCTGTAGTGGGCTAGTAGACTGCAAAGAAACTCCTTGACTCCTGTTTCTTTCTGGTCCCCAACTTTAATAATCTTAGGTCACTGCATTTAGAAGTTACCATACCTATCCTACTCCAAAATCACCTGTAGTGAGAAGGTCCAAGTTGGGGTCTTGAACTTTACTGGTGGAGACATTTGATAACCCATAAAGTAAGTACTGATGCAGATTCTAGGGGACACTCCATTCTTTTGCCCAATATAACATAGTTGCCTTGTCAAACAGAGCTACTGTCATCTCTCTGGACATCTCTTTTACTAGGCTGATGTTCAATATGAATTTATAAAGTATATAAGGAAGTTAATTTAATTTCTTCATTTTTATAAAAGAAAATTCTTTGTAGGAAAAGGGCAGAACCTCAAAGACCCTTAAATATAAGAACAATTCTCTCCTACAATAATTGGTAATGATTTTAAAATTATAGTCTTTCCAGAAAAACATGGCTGTTGGTACCTCCTTGGGGCTTCTGTGGAAACGTCTTTATGAGTTATGCCTTCTAGAAGTCCCAAAGCCACATACCATGAATTGGGTTTTTCTTGGCTCTATCTCCATTAGGCCTTATCATCTTCATTTATTCTCCCCACCAATTTTATATTACTGGGTGGTAAACTCACCATATTCTGGCTGCTCTTTGGTTTCAAAAGTCCGGTGGCCTGGGGCCGGACGATCCCACCCCTCTGGGGGGTTGAGGAAGTTGCTGTCGTCGGAGGTACTGTCGTATTTGTAGTCCTGGTCCCCGCTGTTGGCCCTGGCCAAGGACAAGGACCTCTGCCACCAGGCCCGCCAGTCGGGGACGGGACTGACCAGCTGGGCTTATTCTCTGGATGCTGATCTTTATCTGCTTCAGAGTCAGGGCCATCCACCACCTCTATGGTGACCTGAAGAATTCAGAACAGTCCAGGGTCAATGAGGAGTCACCAATCTCCAAGTACGGTGACCCTTGGAAGATACTTTCAAAGAACAGATTTATGATAGATGCATCCCGCTGGAAGGAAAGTGGGCACTGTATGGTGTCACAGGATGGAAAACATCCAGGAGCTGTTAAAGTGAGCTCCACAACTACACAGAACTGATGCATGAGGGCCTCAGATTGGGAAGAGTCATTTCATCATAAAGGGTCCTGATTTTCCAGCAACTGCATTGTCAGGAAATCATTAATTAACAAACTCAACAGGTACAATATATATATTTTTTAGAGTTCCTAAACTGCAAAATTTGTATGCAATAATATTACTGAGTGCTTGTTGCTCTAATTTTGTTCTAGTCACTGTTCTCAATTTTTCATTTATTTCTATTTAATCCTTATAATTTTATTATTGATTGTCCCTGTAATTGCTGGGTGTAATTAATGGGCCCCTAAATATGAAAAGATGGCCACAGCTAATTCCTTTCAATCTTCTCTTAAGTGAGATTTATCTCCCACATAAAACATGCATTTATCTTCCCTCTTTTTAACAGTACTGGGCTTGTGACTCCTTTGAGAATAATGTATTATAGGAGTGACAGTAACAACCTTTTAGTTTTGCAGTTTCTTTTTGCTATCCTTTTTCATTCTCTTGAGATATTACTAACAGTATAAAGGAAATCCAGCCAAAGATACTGTACACCTTGAGGTCATGTGAAGAGAGAACACATGTAGAGGAGAACTAAGGTGCCTTTGCCAATGACCAACTCCATGACCATCTAGGACTTCTATCCTAGTAGAACCATATGGTACAAAGAAAAGATCTCCCCAGAGAAGCTCTGCTCTAATTTCTGATCTACAGAACATGAACAATTCAATGGTTGTTGCTTTCATTTTGGGGTAGCTACTATATAGCAACAGATAGCTTTTAACAAATAGGGAAAACAGGCACACTGGAATGCTAACAATTTGCCTAAGTTCACAAAAAGCAGTAACTGGTAGGTGTGGAGTGGTCTGGCTCAAAAATTCTCTTACAAACTTCACTTCACTACTTCAAAAAAAGTAGGTAACAGAGGAACCTTCACATGGTCAAGAGTGCAAAGACATCAAAAACGGTTTTAGGGACTTGATGCTAGAGGCTTCCTGGAACTAGGGCACAAGGCCCCCAAGATCTAAGCTTTCACAGCTGTGAATTTTCACTCATCCCATAGTCCAGATCCAGTGCATTTACTCAACCAGTCCTCGAGGTCAAGTAGATGGTCACAGAGCCAAGGTTAGAATTTGCTCTTGGACTCAGGGAGCCTACTTTGGAAGTCACAGGGTTGGAGGAATGTAGCTCCTTGGCTCTAGCAGACACTCAACGTAGAGAAACTTGTTTTAAAATATATAATAAAAGACTCATTGGGTTCTTTGGCCATCACATAGCTCTTGCAACACCCCTGGACGTGTCCTGTGCAAATGAATCAGAAACATGCACTGCAAGTAATCAGCGCAAGATGGACTGGGCAAATGCATTTCCAGTTTTGCCCTAACCTGACATTTGAGAGAGTTGCCGGGAAGCTCTGCCAAATTACACTGGGGTGTGCCTATCCCAGACACAAACAGCCCTTCCTTGTGTTTTAGGGAGGGAGAAGTTTGCATTTTACTCATATTGACATATATATGTCATAATATATAGTAGGCCTGTGGCATTCTGTCACCTCAAATTCAAGCATGTGACCTCCAGTCCCAGAGCAGACCTAGGCTAAGTGCATCTTTCTCACCGGGATGCAACTTAGGAGGGCTCCGCTGGCTTGATTTCATGTCACTCCCATTATTCCAGTTTAGTTGCGTCCTTACAATTTATGGAGATTTCAGTTACTGCCAAAAAGGAGTAAGGGAAAAGAAGGGAGGAAATACAAGACACATTCTGTATGTACCATTGGTGTTATCTGATAGAGATGGTCACTAGAGATTTACAGTGAGTGGGACTTATTCTCAACCCTGAAAGCACAAGCGTAGAAAGAGCGCACAGCTAAGTGTCACATGCTGGATAGTGACAAGGTAAGGCAGTCTTTTGAACCTTTCTCCTCTGCAGTCCCGCCCCTGCCCAGCAGACAGAACAAGTGAGCCGCAACAATCGTCTGCAAGGCTATTAAGGGTCTTGGGAGAAACTGCCAAGAGTCAGGCAAGCCTGCAATTATAGTAATGAAATCAGTCTCTGGGTAGGAGATAAGGGGGAACATGCCCAACCATTCTGGTATTCCATTTGTATTCAGACTGGAGTCAAAATGGATTGCCTAAACAAAACATGCCTTGCAATTTCTCCAAGCTGGGAATAAAAACAATTTTATGTTTTAAGCTATTACTGTCAATATGATTATCCCCCGCCCCAAACTGTAACTCAGATCCAAACAAAATAGATTTATTGCCTGACCAGGCAATGAATAACAAAATACAAAATTTACTCTAAAAACTATATCAATGATTAAATCTCAACAGCTTAGATGTTTCTCTTTCCCTTTAAATTGATAGCCATTGCCCCAGCTGAATTAAAATCTAAAAGAAAAATCCCACACAAGTCTTAGGAACCATCCTTCATTATAGTTAATAATGCAGAAACCTTTTGTATCAAAAGGAGAAATAATAAAACTAAAATTTTATAGCCATCAAATAAAAGTCCTAATGAGCATATAAGTGGTTTCTTGAATTGTGAGGATTAGTTTTATGTTTTCTGAAGGAATGATTTGAGGCTCTTCATGTTCCTGGAGCAAACAGAGGCCCTTGGGCTATACTGGCATGTGAACAGGGACAAATGGAGATGTTACTGGCACCTGCTCGAGCAAATCGATGAACAAAGGGAAGACAAGTGATGCACGTGATACAAGTTGTTCTTATTTATGTTTATAAAGATGTCTTGAACAGTAATCAGTATGATGAGATGAAGGTGTGGGAGTGAGCCCAGCATATTCCCAAGTTTGTAATGATTATGGACTTAATAATTTCTTCTCTTCCTTAATATATGTAATTAAAAATATCTTATCGTCCTAAATTATTTTTTTCTGGACTTTTCTAAACCATGAAACAAGATAGAAAAAATGAAGAGAAGTCATTAAAAAAACCTCAAGTTCAATTTCTGGTAGAACGTCATTAGTTCTTTACAGTCAAAACAGGTGCCAAGTGGGGAATTCTGACTAAAGCCAGGAAATGACCCTGTGTAATGGTGCCAGTTTCTTCCCTCATTTCAAAGTTAATAAGTGCTTATTTATTAGGAAAAAAATTCTTTACTCTTGCGATGAAAAACACATTTCAGAGGAAACACAATTCTCAGCTAATTGATAATAAGCTCATGACAGTGACAATATAAAAACTTTAACATTTTGTTTTTTTTGTTTTTGTCATACCTGACAGGGCTCAGAGATCCCCCTTTGTGGTGCTTGGGAGACCCGAGACAGTATTGGGGATCTTACTCAGGACAGCTGTGTGCAAGCATGCAAGGCAAGTACTTCTGTACTATCTCTCCAACCCAGAAACCTTAATATTCTGAACTCAGGAGAATCTTATAGAATAGATATTATATATATATATATATCTATACATATATATATATACATAGCTATATATGTACACACATATATAAAGTATAAAATATATAAAGTATCCATTATATAAATATCTATATATAGACCTATATATAATATATAAATATATAATCTTCTAGAATATTTATATACATATATATTTGTTGTTGTTGCTTGTTTTTGCACCATACCCAGTGGTGCTCAGTGATTATTCCTGGATTTTTGTTAAGGGATCACTCCTAGCAGGATTCAGAGGACTATATGTGGTATGAGGGATTGAACTCTGTTGGCTATATGCAAGGCAAGTGTCCAGTTGATTCACTGTACTATCACTAGAGTCCCAAATTTTCTAGAGTCTTATTTTTTAGAATCTTATTGCTGGTTGGTCCCCTAAGACTTGTGAGCTGCAGGGGCCATACAGCACCAATCAGAATTTCTCAAGGAGGAAAAGGAGCACTGAGAGTTGGGTGATTTCCTCAGGAACAAGGCCTTCATCTAGGGAAAGGAATACAGTTTTCCAGGAAGAGTGAGCTTCCAGATGCTTGTTTTCCTTATTTGAGGTCAGCCACAAAACAACTAAAAAAGATATATCATCTCCTTTTGAACTCTCTGATGCTGTAACAACATACAGCAAGTCCAGTTCACTAGGGGTTAACTGTGGAGATGGTGATATGGGGTAGGCTTGCCCAAGCACTATTGCTCATTCTATGCAAATCAATCTCAAATTTCAGGCACAGAAATTGTCGAGAAAATTCAGTTTCCCAAGGTGAACAACAAAGAAGTCCCTCTCAAAATGAAGTCTTCTGATCTCCAACTATTTTATTTCTGCTTCATTGTTTACCTTTATTCCCATTTTGTCATAAACAGCATATGCCACTTGTGAAAGCTTTCTAGCTACCTGGCCCTGTGCTTTACATAATGGTCTCAGTTAATCTTCACAACCAGACTTATGTAGTATTATATTACATACTGGTACTCATAGAAAAGAAAAGTGAGGTTTAGAAGTGTTGAATAACTTGCATGAAACCACAGAAGCCAAGGCTATGTGACTGAATGCTGGTGCCATTTGGTAAGGGACAGCTCAAGTGGACACTGCAGCTTAAGCTCTGGATGACAGAGTCCCATGAGTACCTGAATAATACAAACTTGTCCCCAAAGGTGTGTGTGTGGGGAGGGGGCTTACATAGATATTTTTTGGTTCTTGGTCAGACAGACATGTTATTCCAAGAGTATTTCAGAGAAATAGGTGGAAGGAAAATCAGAAGTAGAAGCACGTACAGTGTTTGCGGCACTGGCCAACTCATCTGATTGTATCTTGTGGTGCTCAAGAGGCCTGGGGCCATGTAAATAAGTATGTGCAGGGGGAAAAAAGGTCTTCAGATGACTATTTAAAAATTCTGCCTCAATGGAAGAAAAGAAATAAGGTTGAAATGAATACTAATCTTACTTTGCTCCAGAAAAGAGAAATATTTGGTTGTGAATAGCTACTGTGGTAATGAGTTGATGCAGTAAGCCTAATAATGAGTTTATTTTAGAGATTTTTGTCTTTGTTATCTGACCATCAGCTGCAGACCAAAAAACCCAGCCAAGGAGAGATACCAAAGTTCAAGTTTTACTTGTCCTGAGGGATTTACTTTCTTTCTTTCCTGAACTCTTTCAAACAACCAAACCCAACTTCAAGTATTGTTTTAAATTTAATATGGAGATTTGGTTCAGGAGTTGGAGGCTATTTCTACTTTGAGAATTGTTGCTCCCCTATGGCCACACCCCCATCCCCTACATCTGCAGCTTGAAGCAGTCTCCAAATGGAGAGCCTGATTCACTTGGGACAGAAGCCACCTAGCTTGGGGGGTGAGGGGGACTTTTAAAAAAGCTCTGAAAAGCAGGGTTTTTGGAAAGATTTCCCTTCTGAAAAGTCAAGAGCCCCTAGAGGGATGGGGGCCCCATGCACGGGTTCAGCAGTGGCACTAACTATGGAAAGGTATGGGCTGCTTGGCAGGAAAAACAGGGAACCCAGCCTGGAGGCGTGGGAAACACTTGCAGACACGGGACAGATTGGGGAGGGGGATCTGCTTGGAGGAAGGGGTATCAAATTCCTGTTCAATCCTGTGGCTCCAGATAACTAGATGGGGCTGAGGGGGGGTGCCAGGGAGGTGGGGGTGCCGGAAACTAGGCCGTGCCCCTGGCATCTGAAGCTCAGCCACAACTGTATTCTTCACCTGTCCTGACTCTACTCCCCAGGGAGAAAAGAAACGCTTTGATGAGTTAGCAGCAGGGCTATCTGCTAGGCTGAATCAGCCAGCGTCAAACCAGTGAATTTCAACAAAAGAGCAGAAGGAGTAAGGGCTGCCAACAGGGAAACCATCACCCCTTTTGAGAAAGCACCTCATCTCCTAAAGGACCACCGGGAGTTGGTTTACTCAAGTGCAGTGGTGCATGGGGCTACATGAGGACAGCTGTGTGTGTGTGTGTGTGTGTGTGTGTGTGTGTACACCACATACACATTTAGACACACATGGAGCACTAGCCCTTCAAGGGAGCAGCTGCTTTGTCTTTATTTGAGTATCTTTCTGAGTGACCAGCATTAACCTTTTGTGGTTTTCCAGAAAGAGAATACTAGAAACAGAGCTCTTTTTATTTCCTCCTTTAATAGCCCAAATGCCAAAAGATCAACAGAACACTTGCTCTTTCGTCCAAGCTGTATATTAATTTCACATACAGGGACTATGCAAAACAAATGAAAGAACCTGACTAGGCAGTGGGTGAAAAGATGGGCTTGGCAGTCTTTTTGGGGTTATTTAACTTTAACAGTACGTTGCACTGGAGGTTTATACATTTCTAATTTGTTCTGCTGATAGCCAAGAAAAATATGGGGGCATTATATAAGTTCCCCTGTCCCTCTTCTCACCTTGTAGAATATAAAAAAAAAATCCTTCTTGGAAGCAACTCCTAGAACCATGCTTACTTTTACTCTTGAATAAACTTAGGACAAAGGGGGGAAAACAGCACTGGCTGTTAATTTTCAGCTACTACAAGTCTATATGAATAGGCAGTTTGTGGTTGCAGTGGGGACATGGACAAACAATTTCCAGTTGTACAATTGCTGCTGCTGTACTTTGACTGCATACAGGGAAGCTGCATTTCATAAAAGCCCCAGAGCCTCTTCCCAAGATAATCTCATGTGTAGACTTCTTGCAACTCCCCCTCCATTGCCTACACTTCAACAGTTCCTCAACCACAGGAAGTCAGATGAAACTGTTCCAAAGCATTCTTTACTTCCCACCCAGAAAAACAACACAGGTTCTAATGATGAAAAGTGAATTGCAACCTTGGCTGCTTTACTGATTTCATTATACATAAACTTTGCACTGCGTAGGCTGGAGAGGATTTAGGGCTCATGGTTGATCTTGTTCTCTTTGGCAAGGTGATCTGGATTTCCTAGCTCTGTGGACAACAACTGCCTTTATAACCACTACTGTTCCCTGACATTTAGGTGATGTTTTAAAAAGACCCAAGCAACAATCTCATTCATCTACAGAATATAGTCAAATATTAATATAGGTAGTACCAAGCAATGACAAAGCCTTGTCATCGGAATACAGGATCAATTGACAGAGTAGTGAGAAGAGAAAAATCAGACTAGAGGAGAAATAATTTGGTGATGGAGAATAGTGGACACTTTAGTGCTGGGGAAATGTAGTAAAATTACATATTAATACCATAAATTTAAAGCTACTATAACTCCTTAAACCATAAAATATAAAATTAATATTTATAAAAGGGCCTTAATAAGATCTGGTCATTTTCTAATGAATGGTCTAATCTGGAAAATACAGGGGGATCATGAGAGATAGCACAGCCTGGGATGGTGCGGTGGGACATGGATCTGGTCTCTGTGGTCACTGAGGTAGCTCTTTGTCCTTCTATGTAAGTAATTCTTAAAAATCTAGTAACCAACAGATTAGTTCACAGCATTAAGCTCCACACTGCTACTTACTACCATTTTTTTTCTTTTTCTGGGAAAAATGTGAGCCACGCCAAGTCTTGAATTGCTTTGGGCATGTTCTAAGCACCTTTGTAATAAGGGCACATTGATTCTGAACTATAGAAACCTATAAACAGGAAGAAATCACTGCCTGAGGATGAAGGACTAATACTAAGGAACAGTTAGGAGATGTCCCTGCTCTTTTATTTTTCCCCTGTTCTGGACCTCCCCAAGTGGTCTTTTGTACTTTATCAGAGTCATGTGGCCTGTTTGTGGAGCGAGGGCAGTGAAGCAGCAAGTCTATTTTTCTAATGAATCAGTTGGAATAATACAAGACTCATCAGAAATAATAACCGGGTGCGATGATTTCTGCACATGAGTTGTCAAAGAGAAATCGCCAAAGCACTTTTCACTTCTGGGCCATCAACAGTCCTGCCCTACATCTGCCTGGCCCTCTAGATCTACCTTTTGTGGAATTCAGTATTTTTCTTTCTTTTTCATTTTCTCTTATAGATCTGTATGAGCCTTTGGCACTCAATGCCAAGGGGTGTTTGGGATTTGCACACCTGGGTCATTTTTGGGGAAGGCAGAGATCACAGTTTCTAAAGTTTCCAGAATCAAACACGGCATTTATATGTGGCTGGACAATGTTTTCTACTTAATTTTTGTGAAAAGTGATGTTTGTCAGCCACCAGGACACTAGTATTGTAAGAAAAACAAAAGAGGTCATAGAAAGCTGGTGCCCAAACAGTGGCATGTAGAGAGCATTTGCCTCCAGATACTGTTAATTAAGAATGCAATCAGCTTCTGGGGGTTAAAGTGGCTCAGGTTGAGGAACTTTTGCCATGTAAGCTAAGTGGAATTTGATGCGGAGAGTAATGGGAAAAGGTGCCTCTCCACAAATGAAAAGAACGGAGAACAAACCTGAAGTATAGAAGCAGCCAAATGAGAACCGTTGGTGCCAAGAAGCTTAAATTGCCCAGTGGGGCTGGAGCAATAGCACAGCAGAGAGGGCATCTGCCTTGCACACAGCCAACCTGGATTTGATCTGCAGCATCCCATATGGTCCCCGAGCACCACCAAGAGTAATTCCTGAGTGCAGAGCCAGGAGCAACCCCTGAACATTGCCAGGTGCGACACCATTCTGCACTCCCAACCACCCAAAAAAATTGCCCAGGAGGGAGAGGCTCTTAGTCATCATGGAGTTCTCCACTGGGAAAAACAAGAGGAGTTGGAAACCAAATTTTAAATGACTAATTTGTACCCAAAGTGGCTTCCTGCTAACAAGCATTACCTGGATATTTGGATTCTGCCCATTGATATCAGCTTTTGAAAGGTCTGGAAAGTTGGGTAGATCAAGGAGAAAGGATCTGGGGCCGTCTCTTTGCAATGAAGGGTGGCCAGCCTCTTGCCGGAATCCCTGTCTGGGAAAGGGCTGGTGTGTAGCCTGGTGATCCAGAGGCTCCCCTGGCACTTCCTTAGGGAGAGAGGAAAGCTGGTTTCTGATGAAGAGTCACTTTCCACGTTAAGATTATTCTAAAACAAACAGAAAAGGAAGCAGACAAATAAATAGGACATACATGATCAAGAAATGTCATCTGTAACAATCCTTTCAGTTCAATCGCAAGAACAAAAGCCACGATGGTATTCCAAACTCATCTGAATTCCCTATGCTTAGTTTGCCCGTCTTCAAAAGGTAAAATCATCAGCAAACTTTTCTTAGCTTGCTGACTGAGAGCTTCTGGGGGCTAAAGAATTAGGGACTGCACCAGAAACACTAAAGCATAACCTGAAGAATAACAAAAATGTTATTCTAAAGGAGTATAAAGCTCATTTAGAAGTAGAATCAAATGATGACTTCAATCTCATAACTTCAACAGATTAAACACTCTCTCTTTGGATATAGCCCTTCTGTTCAGGGTTTGTCTCTATTGGGGCAGAGATACTAGCAAAGTCTCTCTCAGGGGGTCTGAGGGTTCCCACAGGCATTTCTCAGCTCACAGTTCAATGCAAAGGCCTAAAAATGCAATGTTGCTGCATCCTAAAGCTTGGGAGACCCAGTTTACCCTGGGGACACTGAGGGTTTCAAAGATCATACCTGGCAGTGCTTGGGGCCTCTAGATCTGTACCTGACAATGCTCAGGGATCATGTGATACTGGGAATTGAACCTGGGATGGATGAATGCTAGTCAAGTGTCCTACAAATTTTAGGGCCCCTGAAATTTGAATCTTAGGTATAGGTAATAAATCAAAATATCTGGCCAACTTGAGGCAAAGTCTTGATTACATTAATTAATCCACTCATCTACTCATACATTCAGCTATTTGTCCATTCGTTCATGCATCCATCCATCTATCCAATCAAACATGCCAACCATGCACCAAAATTAGGAGTCAAGGAACATGATCAAAACTGACATAGGTTCTACATGCTTACAGTATACATCAAGTTGTGGGGTTATAAAAAATTAAATATATATAAATAAATAAAGCCAGATCAAAAGTCATGTTACTCAGAGGAAAATAAAAAGGAAAGAATAGAGATTAGATAGGGACAGCAATGACAGGGAAATTTCTCTCAGGACACTTTTGATAAAAGATCTGAATAAGAAAATGTCAGTCTACAATGATGATCTGAGGAAGAACATTCTAGAAGAGAACAGAAGAAAACAAACCAGTCCAAAAGAAAGGATGACCTTATCATATCTGAGGAACAGAAAGACACGCAGTGAGGTAGTATGGAGTGAAAGCAGGCCGAATGATATGTTGTGAGGATGAAGAGATGAGAATGGCTAAAGAAAAAAGACAACTAATCTTAAAGTTAATGCTTTTATTTAAAAAAAAAAAGGTACAAGTCTGATGCTTTCCCCAGTTAGTGAAAACAAGCCTCTATTTAGTTGTCACTTGGGAAGTTTTCTAATGACTGTGGAGTGTAGAAGTTGCTGGGTTTCTTTCCCAAACCAGTTCTCTTTCCCTCTACCTCCTTGGACTTCTTATTGGAAGTATCATCCATTCACTTGGGGATGGCATTTTCATGTTTACTGGTTAAGGGAGATGTGGAGATAGAATTTCACCAGTGTTTGGGTCAGTGGTTAATGTTCTTGTTATTCTTGGGTATGTCTGGGGGCTTGGAACTGTATATTCCAGCACATTTTCTACACACACACACACACACACACACACACACACACACACACACACTCCCTGCTTCTCTCCATCATGCCTTTGACCCAGTTAAGAGCTTACATCTGGTGTCAAAACCACTCCTGACTCTACATACCCAAGGTCAAGAACAGCCAGAGGATGAAACACATGCAGGAGATAAATATCTTTTTTAGAGAGTTAACCCAAGGGAATTATTTTACTAGATCTCTTTAAACAGAAATAAGGGCTGAGGACATTCACTAGTACAGAGACAACCTTTGTGAATGTTCCAGGAGGTGAAGAGCAAAACAGACAGAGAGCGAGTTTGCTGTCTTCCCTTAAAACGTGCAGTCAGAGGTGGGGATGAAGGATATTCCTCATCATGTTTTTACTTGCCCTCCCTTTTACTCAGGAGATGTGGCCAGGGATAATGTCTTTGTTCACCTTTCCAGGCACTTCTGTGCCATGGTTTTGGCTTCTGGCACATCCTCATAGAGGGTGTTGCCCTGGCATTCTCAGGCATTCCTCAATGCACTGCAAGCCAAATGTTTTATGCTGAGATTGAGTAAGAGGGGTGAATAAGAGGGAGGGAAAGAGAGAGAGAGAGCAATAAAGGAGAGAGGTGGTGCAAAGAAGGAGAGAAGGAAGGCAAGAAGGGAGCGAGGACAAGCAAGTAGGGGAAGAGGGAAAACAAGAAGGGAGAGGAAAGAGGAAAGAAGAGGGAATAGGAAAGGAGAGGGAAAGAGTAGGAAAGGCAAAGAGGATAGGAAGCTACAAAGTCATAAAACATCTCTATCAACTTCATACTTAAGAGTGTGTCAGAATAGTCTACATTAAAAAAAGACCCAAACAGAGATTTAACATTGTCACAATGGTAATACTCTCTAGCTTTATACAGGTTCAATGTGGTCCCTATAAGGATACCTATGGCATTTTACAAAGAAATTGACCAAACACTCATAAAATTTGTAATGGAATAACAAACTCCCATAGATAGCTAAAACAATCCTTGGGGAAAAAAGACAGGAGGCATCACCTTTCCTAGCTTCAAACTGTACTACAAAGTGGTAGTAATTAAAACAGCATGGTATTGGATTAAAAACAGACCTGTGGACCTATGGAATAGAGTTGAGTATCCTGACACCCACCCTCAAAGACATGATCAGTTAATCTTTGATAAAGGTGCAAAGAGTCCAAACTGGAGTAAGGAAAGCCTCTTCAACAAGTGGTGCTGGGAAAACTGGACAGCTATGTGTATAAAAATGAACTTAGACCTCTGTCGAACACCATGCACAAAAGTCTGATCAAAATGAATTAAAGATATCAATATCAGACCTGAATCCATAAAGTGCATGGAAGAAAATATAGGAAAAAATCCCTCCATGACATTGAAGCTAAACACATCTTCAAAGATGAAACAAGCAATTGAAAGCAAAGATAAGCATATGGGACTGTATGAAACTAAAAAGCTTCTACACCTCAAAAAAAAAAAAACAGTGACTAAAATACAAAGACAGTTCACAGAGTGGGAAAATATATTCACCCAATACCCATCTGATAAGGGGTTAATATTCAGGATATGTCAGGCACTGGTAAACTTTACAAGAAGAAAACAGCCACCCCGTCAAAAAATGGGAAGAAGAAAAGAACAGAAACTTTGACAAAGAAGAAATTTGAAAGGCCAAAAGGCATATGAAAAAAATTCTCATCATCACTAATCATCAGGGAGGTGCAAATCAAAACAACAATGAGGTATCATTGTTGCAAATCAAAACAACAATGAGGTATCAGTACCGAGACTGGCACATATTCAAAAGAGCAAGAACAATAAGTGCTGGCATGGATGTGGGAGAAACGGACTCTCATCCATTGTTGATGGGAACGTTGACTGGTGCAGCCTTTTTGGAAAACAATATGGACATTCCTCCAAAATTTAGAAATTGAGCTCCCATTTGACCTAGCAATACCATTCCTGGGAATATACCCTGGGAAGCCAAAAACGAGAAACACCATCTGCACTTTTACATTCATAGCAGCACTATTCAAATAGCCAGAATCTGGAAACAACCAGAGTGCCCGAGAACAAAAGACCGTATAAAGAAACGTGGTACATCTACACAATGGAATACTATGCAGCTGTTAGGAAAAACTAAGTTGCAAAATTTGCCTATAAATGGATGAATATGGAGAGGATCATGCTGAATGAAATTAGCCAGAAGGAAAAGGACAGGTACAGAATGACTGATTTATTTGTCGGATATAAAAAAAATAGTATGATACCAATATTCACGGTCAGGCAAAACATGGATCAGGATGTCTTGTCAGTGGTGGAATCTACCACAAGTGTGTGGGAGTCAGAAGTTAGGTAAGACAGAGAAGGGAACAATGTGCTAACAATTATTGGAAATGATAATACCAACCTAGAACAAGGCATTGGGTGTACTAACCTCTAAATATATGTATTTCAAGCCACAATATGTAAGAGAAAGAAGAGAGAGAGGAGAGAGAAGAGTGAGTGAGAGAGAGAGAGAAGAGAATCAATGTGCCTCTCATAGAGGCAGGCAGGGGAGGGGGAAGGGAATCAATGGACACTTGTGGTGAGAAATGGGCACTGATAGAGGGATGGGTGCTGGAGCACTATATGACTTAAACCCAAACATGAACATCTTTGTAATTTTTTTTATCTCATGGAGGTATAATAAGAAAAAGACCCAAACCAGAAAAAGACTGGAGAGGATGTAGAGAAAAATAAACCCCAAGACACAACTGGTATGGATATAAATTAGTCCACTCTCTATGGAAAGAATTATGTAATTTATCAAAATATTAAAAATAGATGTACCATATGACCATTAATTCCATTCCTAGAATTCTATCTCAAGAACATAAAAACATGAGTTTGGGAAGATTGATGCATGGTGTGTTCCCTGTATGCTATTCACAATAGCCAAGATATGGGAAGAACTCAGATATCCAACAGCAGATGAACAGATGAATAATCTTGGTTATAAGATGAATGAACACATTTGCAAAAATATAGATGGAACTGGAGGAATTGCCCCAGTAGATGGCCCGACACCCCAGCAGAGCCCCGCAAGAAGCCTGACGACCCCCACACCATGAGGGCCGCCATTTTCCACATCCGACTCCCCTCTCTTCAGAACTCCATCCAGCAGAAGAGCTGATCACAGCCCGGCTTGGCGCAGCCACAAGTGGTCGTGCGATTCATCAATAAATGCTGGAGATCAGGTGACTACAAGAATATCCCACCTGCACGGTAGAACCTGCCAAGTAACCCATGTCGTATTTGATATGCCAAATACCAGAAACAATTATAGACCTCATTCCCATGACCTGATGGAATGGTTTGAGGCTCTTTATGTTCCTGGAGCAAGCAGATGCCCTTGGGCTCTATCGCCATGTGATAGGACATATGGAGATGTTACTGCTGCCCGCTCGAGCAAATCGATGATGAACGGGAAGACAAGTGAAGTGATGACATAAAGAAAAGGCAAAGTGGAAGGAGAAGGATTCCTTGAATTTTGAATGCAAAAGTGTTTACAGAGAGGAAGAGGAAGGTGATTAGAAGAAGATAGAACTGTGGTAAATTGTAGTATTTTGGTAGTGGCCATGAAGTGGCAAAATATATTTGGAGGTGTGAAGCTGTATCTTTAAAACACACACAGAGGTCTGGAGTGATAGTATAATGGGTAGGGTGTTTGCCTTGCATGTGGCTCAGGTTTGATCCCTGGAATTCCATATGGTCCCTAGAGCACAGCCAGGATCAATTCCTGAGTGCAGAGCCAGGAATAACCCCTGAACATTGCTGGGTGTGAACCAAAAAAACAAACAAACAAACATAAATAAAACACACAAATAAACCATACCGAAGGAAAATCTGTCACAACCCAAAGGTCAATAACTTAATGTCATTATTTTCTGGTTGTTCTTCCTTGAAACTCAGCCCTAAAACTTCCTCAAGAGCATAAGAGAAGACAATTGATCTGTCAGAATGGGTCCAGGCTTTTTCTTGCCAATGATTCAAGGAATCCTCTGCAAATCAAATCCTCAGTTCATTGTAGAATTCAGGACATATGTATGAATGGAGCTCGTTTTCTTTTCCTCTACAACAAAGTATAGTTTTACTCCTAAAAATATGTTTCGAAGAAGTAGGCCATGCAACTCTAATGCTATTTGGCATTTTGCTTAGATAGCTGAAAGAAACAAGAACTGACTCTTATTGATTTTTTTGATTTGACTCTGGAATGTTTCCTGGTAGGCAATACACACCACAGAGTGACCCTGCCCTAGCCACACACCAAGAAAAAGTCCTTAAACTCCTTGTGGTTCAGCAATTCTGCATGTAAAAAACAAAATAAACAACAACCAAAAACAAATATAAAAAGTGCCTTTACCCTCTCAATTAAGATGGTCAAGAGTTTGGAGTATGTCAGTGTTAGGACACCAGCCTGGACAGTTCAGGCCAGTACTGTCTCTGCCGGGAATGGACTGAGGTTAGAGAATGTTTTGGCTTGAGTTACATACAGAATTTGGTATTTCTCAATCTTTTCCTAATCTCTCATAAGCTCAATGTTTTTACTACATTTGAAGATGACAGTAATAATGAAATGCTAACTGAATTATTATTTGAATATCTGAATTATTCTTGCATCTCTATCCAAGTACATTTATCTGGGCACCTTTACATCCTAAAACAATATTACCTAAACTGCCCAAAAGCAATAAGTCCTAGAATAAGGGAAGGGTGTTTAAAAGTGTTTCAGAAAAAATTATAATATTTTATTTATTAATAGTCAAATTTGATAACAATTGAACCAGAGACTCTCAGACATGGGGCAGAGCTGCTACTTGCTCTCCCTGTGCCCAGCCGCTCATGAGGCGCCCAGGAGGCATGACGGGTTCTAACCCTGGCCTGCCACCCCAGCAGAGCCTCACAACAAGCCAGACGATGCCCGCCCCCATGGGGGCCGCCATTTTCCACATCCGGACTTCTCTCTCGTCACAACTCCACCCAGCAGACCAGACTATTACAGCCTGGCCCGCGTGGCGCGCAAGCAGCCACGTGGTTCATCAATAAATGCTTTATTTAGAGGTGACTACAAGAGTATGCCGCACGGCAAGCCTGGCAAACTGCTTGTGTCGTATTTGATATGCCAAATACCAGTAACATTTATATTAGGTCATTCCCAAGACCAAATATAATGGTTTGAGGCTCTTTATGTTCCTGGAGCAAGCGGATGCCTTTGGGTTCTACTAGCATGAGACAGGACATATGGAGATATTACTGGTGCCCGCTCTAGCAAATAGATGATGAACAGGAAGATAGTGATAGTGATAGTGATAGTCAAATTTGGTAGTAGTTATAATTTTAAGATCAAAGGAAGAAGACGGTAGTCAGAATCATGTAACAATGAAGGAAGTTTTCTCTCCTTGGTGGAAAGGAAACAGGGACCACCATCCTTTCAGATGCCCTATCAGACTCTTGGTTGGTGAATTTCATTCCATATACATCAAGCTCCCTTCTGAAGGTACCATTTAAATGATTTTAGCTGAGTGAAGGTATTTAAGAAGGACCTCAAGAATGCAGAAATAAATAGTTGTACTTTATTTAGAAAAGCACAACACTCTCTCTGAGGAGGTTAGTTTGGGAAATTTCAGAAACTTAAAAGAGACATCACCATTCGTACCAAGGAGCAGTATGTTTCATTTGACCTAAACAATGCGACATGGGGAAACCAGTTTAGTTGGGGGAAAATACCTTATTAGCCACATGCGTTGAACTGATCTTCAATCTGACAATGCTGCAGCTACAGCAGTAATGTTCTCCTTCTGGGAGTTATGACTATCCAAAGGAACAGAAGAACTAAAATTATTCTGGTTTACCACACATGCCTTGTTCAATTGCTGGGGCAGGTGATATATAGCCACATTGTCCAGCTACTGCTTAATGCTCCTCATCTTTGCTCAAACTCCTGCCTTTAATCTTTTAAAATGGGAATAAAGTAGGGCCAGAATCATGGTACAGCAAGTATGAAGCTTGCTTTGCATGCGGCTGACCAA
Organism: Cryptotis parvus; assembly: GCA_021461705.1. Classification (NCBI taxonomy): domain Eukaryota; kingdom Metazoa; phylum Chordata; class Mammalia; order Eulipotyphla; family Soricidae; genus Cryptotis; species Cryptotis parvus. Next base: position 97,670 of record JAJIBD010008224.1, read on the forward strand.
GCTTTGATCCCCAGAGTCACATATGGTCCCTTAAGCACCTTGGTTTCCTGAAACAATATTACCCAAACTGCCAAAAGTAATTCCTGAGTGCAGAGCCAGAAGTAACCCTTGAGCATTACTAGGAGAGACCCCCCACAAAAAAACAAATAAAGGGAACAAAGTCACACTAAAATATTAATAATTGAAAATATGCCCCATAAGCACACAACATTATGCTGTACTCTAACTTAACACTGCCATGGTATTCTAATTATTTATGCAATATGTATTCCTTCTTTTTCTTTTTCTGTTTTGGGAAGCAATGTGGCTAACGAAAACAATATTTCCATCACCCATTTGCACCAAAGGACCCTGCGACACAGTTTTGTTCAATGGACTTAGGTGGAAGATAGTGGATAGGAATGAAGAATGAGAGGCAAATGCAGTTTACTTTTCAACCTTTCTTCTGTGGGGACAGTTGCTTGAAGTGAACTGATGTAGCAAACAGGCATGAGGATTAAGACTAATCTGAAATAAAAAGAGTTGAGTGGAAATGTGGAGGGGTCTGTAAATCCCTTTTTGCATTGTTTTTGTTTTGCTTTGTTTGGAGCCGTATTTGGAGAGCTCCGACTTACTCCTGGATCTGTGCTAAGAGCTTATTCTTGGCAGTAACCAGGGACATTGGGAAGAGTGTTTGGGATTAAATTGGGTACATGTTAGGCAAACACTTTAATCCCTATACTATCTATATATACAATCCCTTATTGCATGGCAGAACCATTATACTGGCTCTGGTATGGTAACGCCTGAACTTCTTTCATCATGACTATAAATACACATATTAATATTGTCAATACTGTGGTATCAGGAATAGTGTTCCCTGCCACGATGCCAATGTTAGAGCTGTGCCTTCTGGATAGAAAGTCTTGGTCAGTTATGTGATCCAAAGTAATTTGTTCCTAGCAATTGAGCACAGCTGATGAAGGTCCCACAGAGTGACTCATCATGCTGAAGTTCACAATGGTGGTGAGATTGTGGATGCTCCATTCTGATGCTGACATTTTTAATATCTCATTCTGAATATGACAATTTACCCTTCCCAAGACATTCACAGAATCTTTTCAGTGTTCTGGTGATAAACCTATTATTCACTGGGTCATGTAGTATTTAAGTTTCCCTAAATTTCTATTATTATATTTATGGGGTGCTGCCCATATGGAATATTGTTGGGGATCTTGTTATGTCAGAGATAAAACTTAGGACTCAGACAAGCATTCTGGTTCCTTGAGTTATGTACTAGGCCTCTATCATTGCATTTAAGAAGTTTGCCTTTAATAAAAGAAATCACAAATGTCTAATTCCAAAGCTTGGCAGGAAAGGAAAGTTGGTATAATTTGCTGTAATAAAAAGCAAAGAAACTTGAAGCTATTGAGATCTTCTCAGAAGAACATAAGATTACTGGGGTCAAGACATAATGCAAACGAATAGAGACATACTTTGCATGCAAGACTTCAGTACCTTGGTTCCTTGAGGACTGTCAGAAATGACTCCTGAGCATGAAGTCAGGACTACATTTGAGCATTGCCATGTGTGGCCCTTTTTTGAAAAGAAAACAAGAGCCAGTTTGAAGGGCCTACCCCACACAATGATGAGATGAGTTGGGTATCAAGCAAGGAAATTAAACAATGGTAGTTGACAGAATCTATGCCAAGTCATGAGGTCATGATGATTCTCATAAAAGAAAGCCGAAATATACTCTCACTCTTTGAGGTAGCTAATATAAAACTCAACTGTTAAGCTATTATAAAAACAAGTACTTTGAACATAGGTGTTAAGTGAAAAAAGAGTGCTTTCCCAGAAAACATACTGTTTGAGATGAAGCACACTATATGAAATTTAAGCAGAGGGGAGAGACACAGAAGAGAGGAGGTGGGCCAATGGACACTGCAGACCTGGCAAAGGAAGTTGTGAAGCAGGCCTGCGGGCTGAGAAATATGCCAAAGAACAGATTTGAAATGGAATGG